>JALBZB010000047.1:0-62411 GCA_038050625.1 Pythium sp. MPC-2022a
TGACCTTTGTCACCACTCTTGTAGGTAGTGACAATGCAGCCCTCTTTGAACTCCTTGCCGACACGGCGCCACACATACATACGCCCGTCGGACTCGTGAAGGTTGTACTTGCTCTCGTCCGTGAAAAGCGCCGTCTTCCAGTCCTCTTCCATCCAGTCAAAGTGGTCCATCGCGTACTTGAAACGCTTGGGCTTGTTGATCTTGCTGATGCGTGGCTTCTTGCAGGCGGCTCGGCCGTTCAGCTTCACATCACGAAGGATATTTCGAACTGTCGAGGGACTCACGTCAAGGTTGTGGAACTTCTTGAGTTCCTCGGCAAGAGTTTCGGCGCTCAGTCGACGCTGGACGAGAACCTTGCGGACCACGAGACGCCGAAGCCGAGGCGTGGCAAGGACAGGACGGCCTCCACGAGGCAAGTTTCCGACGATACCGTGATCCTTGAACTTCTGAACGATGTAGCGGACGGTAGATACTGGCATGGAGAGCTCCCCGGCGATGTTCTTGTACCCACGGCAGTCCAAATGCATGCTAACGACCAGTTGCCGCATATCACGACTATACTCGGTCCTGGCGGCCCTCTGGAGCTCCGGAACTATATAGAGGTGAGTAAAAAGTGGTCAGTTGTGTGCGCAAGACGTTGAGGATCATTGTGTAGCGATTCCAACCAAACTTACCCGTCAGCATGCTTGCAACTCAAATTTTACCGTGGGGTGCGGACACTTTTTGTGGAGACCCAAAATTGGAAAATGGGATTGTGACGAAACGGTTTGGCGTTATGGACTAAGAGACGGCTCAGATTGACCAGCTCATTACGGAGAATATTCTCGTCCCAAATTCTCCTGGCGAAAGTTTTCACAAGTGGAGAAAATTCGCAAAACGTGATAAATTTTCAGGGGTGCAGAGACTTTTACAGCCACAGTATATTTCAAAGGTGACATTCTCGATGAATCGCGTAATAATACAGTAGCTACGTAGTATTAAGTAGTAATACTACTACTACTACAAGTTTGACGTCGAACACGACCTTGTTGAGACGCGACCTCGTCTGAAGTCGTGTTCGTAGTCAACCGTTGTGTGAAGAGCACATGTGGCAGTTGGAGTGATGGGGGCCACGGCTCTTCCAGCCGCCCGAGGATGAAGAGAGAAAGCGGAGTCTCTCTCGAGTACCATTCTGCAATTTGCACGGAGAAGAAGACGAAAAAGCAACCCAAGAACAAGAACAAGATGCTTGCGCAGACCAAGACGCTCGTACCGATTGGAGCTCGCGCAGCACTGGCGACGACAGTGCGTGGCGGCAAGCAACAGCTTCCGCGCGCGGCGATGATCTCGACGTGGGACCGCGTGCGGTCGTCCATGTGGCACCCGGTGGCAACGGTGGAGCAGTCACTGATGGACATGGAGCGCATGACGTCGCAGCTCTTCTCGGGCAGCCACGGCTTGTTCCCGTTCTCGCGCAGTGTACTGCCGAAAATGCAGTTTGAGGAGGACGATTTCTTCAAGGACCTGGAAGTGAACTCGACGAAGGAGGCGCCGAAGCCCGAGGCGAAGGACAAGAACCACCAGCAGCAGCAACAAAAGGGAGTCGCGAAGGAAGACGAAGGCAGCTCGTACTCGTCCTACTCGTTCAGCAGCTCCACCGTACTCGACTCGCAGGGTCACCGCGTCTCGACCATCCGTCGCCGTTACGAAGACTCGACGGGTCGGCTGAAGGCGCTCCACGAGCGTGAGATCGACGGCAAGAAGCTGAAAAAAGTGTGGGACCGCAAGTCGCCGGATGACAAGGGTGAGCACCACACGACCTGCCACGGCAGCAGCGCGGAGGAGTTTGAGGAGCAGTGGAAAAGCACGCCGTTCGGACAGGCGGAGCAAGAGGGACAGCAGCACCTGGGAGAGGGAAAGGAACAACAAAAAAAGGTCGGTGAGGACGAGCACAAGGCTGAAGGCGGCGGGTTCGAGCAGAAGCACCAGCACATGGAGAAGCTACAGGACCAACCGACATCGGCTTTCGGGGCGGACTACGGCGCGGCGAAGGCGGCTCCACACAAAGAGGGCAGCAAACACGCGCAGAGCATGACCAAGGAGGCGAAGAAGCGGAGCCGCGAAGAAGCGATCGCGCAGGGCTCCAAGACTCAGGAGGAAGAGACGACGCCGCACCACTACTCGTCGTAAGCGACTTGCACTCCGTTTGCAGTGTGAGATGCATGTCACGCGAGGGACGAAGGAATTGGAGGGCTGATAAATCAAAATGAATCCATATGTGAGTGTTTCTTTGGTGAAATGTGGGAGAACATGTTTTGGCTTTGGTTTCGTGAAGAAACAGCAAAACCAACTAGCCATATAACTCGAAGCAACTTTATACTGATTCAATCTCCATGTGTGCCCACATCTCTACAGACATGGACAGAGGAGTCTGAGAAGAACATTTGGGGACTTTTTGCTTCTCTTGATTGTCGAGACCAGGTTGACCGACACTTATCACTCACACTATACTATTATGGGCACGCAGTGAGTTCGCTCACAGTTCGACACGCGCCGATACATTTCGGTGAAGATACCTCGACAACACTAGCCAACGCAGCCAATGTTGACAAATAACTTCATACCGTTTCGTTTTGGACTGTTCTGGGTCGATTTCGGACAGTGTCCCTAACTGAATTTTTAGCACAGCCAAGAACACTGGTATCTTTTCGGAACCTCTTGCGGAAGTGGATGTTCGCATCAGGGCATCGCTCGTGCTTAGAAAAGAACAACAGAGAAGCGAAAAGGTGAGCTGGTTGTCGCTGAGTTCATGCGTGGTTTGGGCCAACTCACACTCATTGTTTTATATGTGTGTGCAGCGAGGTGACGCGCAAGAACACCCGGCTCTGTGAGTTGCCTGCACCAGCGTCTGAGATGAGCGAGCGTGTGCGCTCTGACCTACATACGGGCCGTTTTCCTGCTCAAAAAGCGTTGCTGGAAGGCTAGTGCTTGCCAGTATTGCTGGTGTCCTTGCGATAACTACCAAACTCATTTCGTGTGGCTTTGATTGTGTCAGTTATTAGTGACAAGAGGGCTTTAGTGCGAAAGGGGTGGAGATCCAGACAACAGAGCGATACTCAGACAGGAGCTGTGCGGATCATCTTTCGTATGGATTGCAAGCTCAATACATGCAGCTTTGATGTATTACTGGTATTTGTTTTGCATGCATAATGAAGGGGTGCATGTACAATCGGTAGTTGACATTTGCAGATCAAGTGTGCCATTGCAAATTCGGGAGTTGGATTATGAATGAGATCACGCACTTTCAAGTCGGAGTACCGGAGAATGAATTCGTTGAGGATTCCCTGTCGGTGCAGCTTCTTCAGTTTTGGGACGACAGTACCGTACGCTTTTGCTGTGTAGTGATGACCAGCAAGAAACGCTAGGACGCTCTCTTGAACAGTGGCTCCCACCTACTTCACCTTGATCTTCGATAAACCCATCTCTCGTTCAAGTCGAACCCCTCTGGTATGAAAAGCTTCATGAATGCCACTGTATATTTTGCCTCGTGATAGCTCCGCCTGTTGTTGTGTGTAGCTCGCATCCTGCCGCCGAACCAGTCACACCAGACCGTCGGCAAGCTTTACTTGCTGATTTGCGCTTTCTTTTTTCGTGGTGGTCAGGCTCAACTCAACAACAGGCATCTCTTGTGGATCACCGTCGTCCGTTTGATGAGAAGCGGGGCCGGAGAGGTGGTTGCCTGGGATTTTGATGTGATTTTCTCTCCCAAGTCGCTCGATCCTGTTCAATAGCGCTCTGTTTTGTTCCATAATGTGCCTGTTTTGCGCAACCAGTGTGCGCATGAGCTCTCCGTGCTCCTGGATATCGGCATTCGCGTTAATGTTGCGAGCGTGGGAGTATGGGTAGCTAGCGACGTATTGTTCCAAGATCATTGGGGTCCGGATGGCGAGAGATCACGCCTTCATTATTTTTTGCTCTTCGATGTGAATCTCTTTCATCGCCAGTCTGTTTTTTTCGTGTACGGGCTGCTGGACTGTAACTCACTCATATCGGGGTAGTGTTGGGTAATTGAAGCACTGAAAGCGTCGAGAACATCCTCGCGCAAACTGGTCGCTGCGCTATAGCCATGAACATCGGCAAACAAATGCGCCGGCAAGAGAAGGATGCGTTTGGTGTCATGCGGATCCATCTACCTGTTGCTCGGGAGACTCATTTCCATCTTGTGGAGCCATCCACTCAACATCTTTCCAACCTTCTGGTATTTTTGCGTCGTGCTGAAAATATACGCGAAGCCCTTGCTTAACGCGGTCTGCTCCGCCCACCCCGATCTAGAATCCACTGTGTGCTGAATTTGGAGTCAGCGTTTGCATATTGTACCGCACCGCGTTAGAATGAATGCGATGTTAAGCCTTTCGTAAACTCCGTTCCATCGTTCGCACAATGCACAGAAACACGCTGGAGTTGTCGATCCACGTAGGAATGAATGCCTTGAGCTCGTGTACTTGTTGAAAAGTTGCTTACAGCAACTCTCAACCTCCAGGCGCTCTGCACATCGTTTCTAACTCATACCAAATCATTTCTAAACTGAATACAGTAACTACCCTTTTATCTCCGAAAACGTGTCTCATTAGTACTTTATCGAGCACTCACAGAGTCGTTGTTGCCGTGGATACGTTTTCTCTTTGCCGTCACATCATAAAACAGCAAAAGCCACCAAACGGAAACGTGATTTCTGCAGCACGCGCACTCTCTCTACGGACGCACCAGCACCAAGAGCCCACTGCTTCACTGCAGCAGACACAGTACAGCCACTCTCTCCCTCTATCTATCTATCTACGCAAAACTCGCACAATGGACAACCACCAGCACGAGGACTTTGGCGGCGACGAGCAACTGGACGCGGAGCAGCAGCAGGAGCCGAGTCCGCCGCCGGCACCGCCACTGCCGAGCGATGCGTTTGAGATCAGCGGCGTGGAGATCGCGAGCGCTAGCAGCGGCGGCGCTGAGTCCAAGCGCTGGATGGAGAGTCTCGACAAGTGCATTCGCGCCATCGTGAGTATCCGCCTGCTGAGCGTGCGCGCGTTCGACGGCAACGGCGCGTCCTTCAGCGTCGCCACGGGCTTCGTAGTGGACCAGCAGCGCGGCATCATCCTCACGAATCGCCACGTGGTGACACCCGGACCCGTGGTTGCTGACGCGATCTTCCTCAACAAGGAGGAGGTGGATCTCGTGCCCATTTACAGGTATGTTGCTGGCGTTGGGCGTTTGGATGTCTGTGTGGTATGCAGGACTTAGCTCACACCTGTACGTGTGCATATGTGTATTTAACAGAGACCCTGTGCACGACTTTGGCTTTTTCCGCTTCGATCCGAGTAAAGTCAAGTTCCTCGACTTGCACGAGATCCCTCTCAAGCCTGAAGGCGCGAAAGGTAACGCACGTCATTGCATTGTTACGCATACTGCTATAATACCAATAGTGCAACTAACGTACTGTGTCTACTGTCATACGCATAGTGGGCGTGGAGATCCGCGTGGTGGGCAATGACGCGGGCGAGAAGCTGTCGATCTTGCCGGGTATTCTTGCCAAAGTGGACCGCGACGCGCCGTCCTACGGCTCCAACACGTACAACGACTTCAACACTTTCTACTACGCGGCCGCCAGCAGCACGTCGGGCGGCTCAAGTGGCTCGCCCGTGCTCAACATCGACGGCTGCGCGATCGCGCTGAACGCTGGAGGGGCGAAGAAAGCCGCCTCGTCGTTCTACCTGCCGCTCGACCGCGTCGTGCGCGCGCTGCGGCTGATCCAAGGCGAACTCGACGTGGCTCGCGGGACGATGCAGACGATCTTCCGCCACACGGCGTTCGACGAGGTGCGTCGTCTCGGGCTCCCTGCAGAGACAGAGGCAGTGGTCCGCGAGCATTTTCCGGCCGAGACGGGCATGCTGGTCGTGGACCAAGTGATTCAGGACGGACCAGCGGACCAGAAGCTGCAGACTGGAGACATCCTGATCAAGTTTGCAGGCAAATACGAGACGACGTTCCTCAACATTGAAGATTTCCTGGACTCGCACGTGGGGCAAGAGGTCGAGATGGAGGTCCAGCGCGGTGCGGTGATGCAGGTCGTGCAAGTGCAAGTGGGCGATCTCCACGAGATCACGCCGCACCGGTACCTCGAAGTCGGCGGCAGCATCGTGCACTCGCTGTCGTATCAGCAAGCGCGCAACGCGTCGCTGCCGGTGGGTGGGGTCTACTTGGCACAAGCCGGTCACATGTTCATGAAGGCACATTTGACGCAGCCGTGCATCATCACAGCGGTGGACGGCAAGCTGACACCGACCCTGGACGAGTTTGTGCGCGTGCTCGCAGCGTTACCGAACGGATACCGCACGGTGCTGCGCTATTTCATGATCCGGGACCGCCATCGCGTGCGTACGGCATTCATCATGATGGACCGCTTGTGGTTCCCGATGCAGATGTGCACGCGCAACGATCGCGACGGACTATGGTATTCGGAACTGTGTCCAGACTTGTCACCAAGAAACACGCTTGTGACGTCGATCCCAACGTTCGCGCCAGCGCCACTGAGCTTTCCCGGAGGAAGTGCGCTGGGCAAGCGGCTTTTGCAGTCGCTCGTGATGGTCTCGTTCGACATCCCGTACATGATCGACGGCATCTCGAGCTCGAGCTACCACGGCATGGGACTGGTGATTGACGCCGAGCAGGGTTTCGTGCTTGTGGACCAGAACACGGTGCCCATTGCGCTGGGCGACGTGCTCGTGACGATCGCCGCGTCTGTAGAAGTCCCTGCGAAGGTGGTGTTTGTGCACCCGGTGCACAATTTCTCCATTATCAAGTACGATCCGAGCCAACTCGGTGCAGTCGCGTCCCATCTCGCGAGCGTGACGCTGTCAGAGAAGCCGCTGGAGGTTGGAGAGACGACCGACTACATTGGCTTGAGCAGCAACTGGACCGTCGTGACGATGAAGTCCGTTGTGACCAAGATCGACCGCTTGGTGTTCCGCGATTTCCAGCCGCCGCGCTACAAGGCGTCGAACGTCGAGGTGCTGCACTTCGATCGCACGACGAAGTCTGTCGGCGGCGTGTTTATGGATGAGCAGGGTGGTGTGAATGCGCTGTGGCTGTCGTTCAGCTACCAGGACGCGGCGGGACGGAAAGAAGTGTTCCGCGGTCTCCCGATCAACGTCGTTCGCCCCGTCATTGACGAGTTTCGCAGCGGCAACGGGCACATCCCGCCTTCGATCAACATTCTGCCTGTCCAGTTGCTCACGTACTCGCTGTCGAAGGCGCGCGCGGGACTCGGACTCTCCGACGACTGGATCCAGAAGCTGGAGCGTTGCTATGATGACAAGCGCCAGATCCTCGGCGTCAAGCGTAGCGCCGCGGGGACGGACTGCGCGAAGAAGCTGGAGAGTGGTGACCTTCTGCTCGAGGTGGACGGACAAGTGGTCGTCCGCGACGCGGATGTCGAGTCGGCGGTGAAGGACAAGACCCAAATGGACCTCCTCGTGCTGCGCAACCAGGAGGAGCTGCGCGTAACAGTCGAGACGAACCAGTTGTCGGCAATGGGCACCGACCGCGTCGTCGTCTGGGCTGGTCTTGTGGTGCAGGAGCCGCACTACTCGGTTGCGACGCTCGGCTACATCCCAGAAGAAGGTGGCGGCGTGTACTGCTCACGCTGGTGTTACGGCTCACCCGCTCACAAGTACGGACTCCGCGCCACGATCTGGATCGTCGAGGTGAACGGCGAGCGCACAACCACACTCGATGAGTTCCTGAGCGTGGTGAAGAAGCTCCGGAACGGCGACTCTGTGCGGCTGAAGACCATCGCGATCAACACGAAGCCCAAGGTATTCACGCTGAAGACCGACTACCACTACTGGCCGACGGTCGAGCTCCGCCGCGTGGAATGGGACTGGGAGTACGTATCGCACCCCGTACTCTCGTCATGAGTGGTCTTGATAGACAAGAAGACCCCCGTCAGGTTGACGAAGACACTGGAAACAATCGAATTTGGTAGAGAACGAATAAAAGCTTCGCAATGTATAGAGAAACTCGCATCGATGCAGAGGCGACAACAACAAACGACAACTGAAAATGGAAATGGTCATTCATTTGGAAATCTATACAGCACACATGCAAAAAGAGCTCTCACAATGCCAGGTTTAAGCGAAAATGACACCGAGGGCAGTGACCGCGACAGCAGAGACCATCGCAAGCGAGGTGGTGGACGCAGCGCTGGACTTAGGGTACGTTGGTCTGGCGGCGACTTGTGCGATCGAGAGCACGGCGCTAACAGCGACGAGAGCGGAGATTCTGCCTGGTATCTTGAAGTCGTCTTGTGGTGTTGAGGTGTGGGTGCTGGAGTTCCGATCGGGAAATGAGCTCCCGAAGGTGGATTCTCCTAGATTTCACCAAACACAGCCAAGTCGGAAGAGAGCAGGGGCGGTATTGTTGACTTGTGCTTCAGTCGTTCGGCGTCATCGCTGGTCCGGATGTCAAACACTGCCAACTCTACTGCACACCACCTACTTCACGCATGCGTGGCGGTGTGGCTCTGCAGAATTGGTCGGGATTAATTTGGAGCTCCTCACGGTTCGTATGACCACGACGCAACGCGGGTTCTCGAAGTTTCTGATCCAAACGAATACTCAGATCGAGTTGCATCTTAAGATGCTGGACAATAATTTCTTTGTACTTCGTAATCAGCATCTCCTCTCGACCTGAACAATCTGCCACACCGAGACCATCAAAACTTGCCGCCAATCACCACACTCGAGAGAAGTTTCTGAGAACGAGCGTACCACATGCAAACGGAATTCACTCTTCTGTCTGTATGAGAGAGAGTCGTAAGAGACTTCTCATTCTCAGAAACTCTTCCAAGAGAACGAAGGTCATCATTTCATAGCTGCCGCTTGAGAGCGAGAACTCGTGGGCAATCGAAAGAAAAAACTCTCGCGAAGTACTTGGTAGTCTAGAATAAGCTAGTGCGAGTGAGTTTTGGGTTACAGGCGACCACGCACTGCTCCACTTTACCTGGACTCCGTTCGAACGGTACCTTTACGAGTTTGCTTCAAATACACTTGGCGGTATCAGCGGGCTCATGATTGCCGATGTGAGGAGCACAGTGGCTGGTCTGGGTTCTCTAGGTGGAAATAATTACTTTAGATTAACAGTCGTCTGTCCAATCCGCTCTCGCCACATTTACGACTCACCTCTTCAGAGTTGAGTGAGTGGACTGCACCACTCGAACGATCTGAAGGATTTGCCTTCTTCTTCTGATCACCCACGATAACGGCACCAGTTAGTTTCTGCGATGCCGATGGGACGACGAGCGATGGAGTCGCTCCCCAAAATTTGCATCCACATGAGAAAACGTTGCTTGCTTTGCAACCAGCTCTTGGGATTTCCTTCAACCCGAGGCTGAAGGACCAGGATGCATACATGATGAGCACAGAACCGCTAGCTGCATGCACCCCTCTTCACTTTGAACTCGTAGACCATCCGAACCTGACGATGCGCATGAAGTCGTCATGTGAACTGTACTGCCGGTAGGCAAATGCACCACAGGGTGAAAAAAAGTTGCCAGGTGAAGAGTTCATATTGTATCACAGCGAGTGCGGGATGACAACAATCACATGAAGCGAAAATGTAAGTTGCTTTAGTGTTATGATAAAATGTTACAGAACAAAAATCCTCTTTTACGCGAAAATGGCAGCGAGAGCAGTGGCCGCGACGGTAGCAGAGACCGCCGCAAGCGAAGCAGGGGACGCAGCACCAGAGGAAGTTGGCGCTGGAGTGGTGGTCGCATTTGGAGCAGTTGTGGTGGACGTGCTGGGGGCGGTGGTGGTGGACGTGCTGGGAGCGGTGGTGGTGGACGTACTGGGAGCGGTGGTGGTGGTGGCAGGTGCGGTCGTGGCATTGGTTGACCCGCACGTGATGCTGGCCCAGAGCGAGGCGTCCGAGGTCATCGAGGCGTCACCTGGGTGGGAAACGCCTGTGGTCCACCGCGGGGTTCCGCCCGTGGTCCACTCGCAGCATGGGTCGCCAAGTTCCTGACCGTTGGTCTGGCCGTCGCCGTCCGAGTCGGCTTCGCAGAGCTCCTTGGTCCAGGCGAGATCTGCGCTAGCAAAAGCTTGGCCAAAGGCGTTGCGAGCACCACCACCCGAGGTGTCCACGTGGCCCAGGGCGTCCACTCCGACTACGTTGGCGCCGTTCGGAATCCTGGCAGGGTACGTTGGTCTGGCGGCAACTTGAGCGACGACAAACACGGCGCTGATAGCAAGGACGGCGGAGATTTTGCCTGGCATCTTGAAGGGGCAGCTGGTTGAAGACTGAGGTGCGGGTGCTGGGGCTCCGATTGGGAAATGAGCTTCTGAAAGCGAGCAGCTCCTCCAGGGTAATGCGCACAAGCTTCGGTCGCTCTTCTTCTTCTTCTTCTTCAGTCGTTCCTCCGGATGTCAAACGCCGTCAACGCCACGACAGCTGGTTAGCGCACGTGCGGACGAGGTGCAACTCCAGGATTGATCTCGAGGTCACGTTGAGTCCCACGAATCCTCGCATGCCATGTGATGCGTCGCATGGCATGACATTCCGCGGGTTCGGAGTTACGTAATCAGAGCAAAAACTCAGATCTATTTGCCGGTCACAATCATACTCTTCGATTCTGTTAACACTGCATGCTGAACGATCACTTTTGAGGAGAATTGTGAGGCTCCTGAATATTTCTTCTTCAGAGATTGGCATCAGTCTTCACTTCCTCAACTTCCAATGATCGAAAGAAAAATCCAAACGAGACCACCAAAAGAGCTCGTGAATACGGTTGAACGTGGTCTCACACACTGTGTCGCTGTCTTCCTTTCTTCCAATTTCGGACGACCACATGCTTCGCACTGTGAGGTACTCGTTGAAAGTCTTTCCCATACTTCGGATGACCAGAGCCTATCCCAACAAGTGTTTGCAGCCACAGCTCCGCCTCAACACGTCTACCAGCTGTTTGGTCACACGGATCAATATTTCGTAGGTAATCAGGGCGTATGACACAATCGCATGCGATTCAAGGCACAGGATCGCGCGCTGCCCCAATTTCTGCGTCTGTTTTTTGTGGACGCCTCCAGCTAAAGATGAAATCCGTCATTTTCTCTGCGTACGGGATGTTTCCGTCTGACCCGATTCCTCTCGCTGAGACACCTTCACCATCGTCCGCGAAGCTCCGACAGCCCCAACAGTCACACGCACAGATAGCTTCAGCCTGAAGCCTGAACTTCAGGGTCGGACATCCGTATTCGCACTTGTGCTCGTCGTCATTGAGGAGCTGCTTCAGATAATCTGGCAATAATAGGTGCATCATGATGCGAAATGAAGTGTACAGGACTGATAAGATGGCCTCTCGTCCTGCTGGTCCAGCATAACGAGTGGTCGATGTACGTGGCCACTGCTAAGATGTGGGGGCCTCGCGCGCTTCGTTGAGCTTCCAGAGCTTCAGAAATGCGTGAGATGCACAGATCGCAGCAGCGATCATACCAGTGCGTTGGGAGATCTTAATCTCGGCCACGAGGGTACAGTAAAAATTAATTTCTGGACGACGAAGCAAGCGATTAATCTCGTCGTGTAAAGCCACCCATGAAAACGGCTCTCGCCGTTTTCATTCGTCGAGTGAACACTGAGGACGATGATGAAGTCAGACGGGTGGAATTTGAGCCGCCAGGCGATTTTGTAGTGCCGAAACGCCAGTGCTGGGGTGTTTTTTAAACAGTTAAAACTGTAAAAAAATCCTGCGTCCCGAGGATGGCCAAATGAGGCTCCGAGCTGCTTTCCATTTGTTGTTCGCTGACAATGACTTTTTAAGCTCCAACCGGAAACCTTTTCACCCAGATACTGGCATCCTTTCGTGATTACCAAATCATGGCGACCTGTAACCGGCTTGATCAACCCACAGAACGATTACAGTCCTCTTTTGTCAAATTGTAACCACGAGGGATTAATCACGGCGGTTACACTCAGCCTGATCATTCTATGTTTCTGTTCGTACTGACATCAGATCGTCTAAATCTGATTTGAAAAGCATGGGGAAGAATGAGCGGGTTACTGTGGGCTACAACGTAACTTAGTCGTACTTTAGAGGGAATGTGACTCCACAAGATCTAAAAGCTCCGCGAAGAGCCTCCTGTGCGTCATTATCCAGAAGACCAAGCAGAAGAGAAGAGAAGAAAGAAGCGAAGGCCATGGAGCTCCGCCGCCTGCTGCTGCTTCTCTGCAAGAGCGCGCTGCTTACAGCTCCATATTATGCGCACGCCGCCGTGTTCCATCAGATCAACGGCTCCCGACCGGCGGACGCGCTCACTGAGCTACTCCCACGTATGTCTGCGATCTTTCGCTCACCATTGCGGCCCAAAAGATTCCAATGGTTTGCATCCATTGTAGTCTGCATGAATGACTCACGCGCGTTGACTTTGTCTTGTGCGCAGTTCTGCCGAGCGTGACATACGACAACCTTGATGGAGGTAGAACAGCAACGATTGCGTCGCCAGCCACTGGGTTGCTGCTTGTACACGCGAATTACCAACTGGTGTGAGCACTTCAATGTAGAGCTGGTGTCCTGCATCTATAGTGCTGACCGTGAGCCTTCTGTTGTTGTCGTTTTTGTTGCACAGGATCCTCGCTGCTACACTGAGAAAGTTGTGGATGCGCGCATGAACTACCCGAGTGCGCATTGCTCTTCGTGCTTCGCTCGGCACTGAACAATAGACGAGTTTCTAACTATTGACTCTTTCGCTTGTGTGACACCTTTGTCCTATTATCAGTCTCACAGGGTCCGCTCGTGAAGATCGAATACACATCCAAGAGGATCATCAAGGCGTACAAGAGTGGCCAGGGAAAAGATTTCAAAAGCGACTTTGACGCAGCTGCACAACCCGTTGAGAGCGAAGGGTTCTGCCATCGCCAGCTCACGTCGCTGACGAGTTTCTACAATTCCAGAAGCGATTTGTGCGGTCGCATAATGAAAGTCACCAGCGGCGTCGGCTTTCTCCTTCAGATCGAGTTCGTCGAGTCAAGTCCGAATACGACGAGCTGGTCCTGGTACCTCGGGCTGCCGTTTCGAGTGGGGAGTGGCGGTCTGATCGCGTTGGATGGACAGATTGTCCAAGATTTCGTGGGCTCCACGGCGTTCTGGGGGAGCGCTCTCTCGAAAGCTCTGAAAATTGACATGCAGATCGCGCCAGGGCCTCACGTGCTTCAAATCTACGGGCTTTCGCAGAACTTCGAGCCTTCAAGCGTGCTGTTCAGTCGAGAAGCCTCGACGCCAGTCGCAGCGTCCATCAGTGCGATTGAAAGCGAGTTGATCAAGTGGGTCGCGCTCTCGGATGCCGACACCACTGTCGCCGCTGTGGTGCAGAAAGAGCGAGTGCCAAAGACAGGCGACGTCGCTCGGGGAGTGTCCACCCTTCAGCTTCAAAAACTGAGCACCAATGCGCAGTTTGCAGTGCGTCTTCGCTCTGTTGCGAACGCGAACTGCAGGTTCACAGACTCATTCAATTCTTCGTCTCGGGTCTCCATCACCTATTTGCCAGCAAATACGACAGCAAGCGCACGATCGACAGAGCTAGCGGCCTCGATCACGCAAATTGGCAAGTGGGGCATACTCCCAGGACTTGCAACTTCTCAGATCTCTCGATCCACGCCAGGGGTGCTTCTCTGGGCGTTCACCGGTCGATTCTTCATCGACGACACGACCGCAAAGAGCTTTAGCCTCGACCTCGCTTTCGCGCTTAATCGGTCCACTCTATCGACTGCAGCGCTCGCAAGTCAGTATCGCTTGGACAACTCATTCATTCAGCCCTCCAGTGCAGCGTTGGACTACTCCGCGTTCATCGAGCTTCCTGATGCGAGCAGCAGCAATTTCAACATCTCGTTAAGCTACCTCTACTCAGGAGCCAAGAGTGCGAAGATCGTTGGCGGGAGAATGACTGCCGCGTTTCTCCCAGGAGCATCGCTGATCAGCATCAAAGTCGACAACTCTGTCGTGTCCCTGTCAGCGACCGTGTTCTCCCGCGACGTGCAGTTAACTGTCCCAAGTACGCTGATTATTCGTTTCTCCGCTGTCATTTGTCGGAATGCAGCGAGCGAACAGCTTCTCGCGAAGATCTCCAAGTCGAACAGCGTCATTCACGACGGCGTCTTCTACTCGGTCTCCAACTCCATCGCCATCGGAAGTTGCGAGCCCATGGTCATGCACGCAGTTGCGGATGCCAGCGTCGGGACTCACAGGATCTCGCTTGATATCACGACGTCCACGAAAACTGGGTACCAGATGAAGAACGTCACTTCCCAGATCGTTGTCGTCGACCGCGGTGCTCTCCTGCCACTCAATGCCTGTACGAGCGCATGCGCACAGCACAATCTCTGCAAAATGGGCGTGCACAGCAGCATCTCCAGCGCGTGCAACCTGTTCATGGCGCAGAACCAGTCGAAACTTCTCGCAGACACTACCAAGACATCCTTCTTTCGCGCGATGGACTCAAATGCGAGTGAGAATGTGTGGACGACGCTTCAGAAAAGGAAATGGGACTTGGTCTCAAGCGATTCACTGCTACTCAAGTGCAACAGCGACGACACATGCGCTTCACTCGGGTGCTCGAGCGCTCGCACCATCGCAAAACGGTGTCGATGTATCTGCCGGGCAACGAACGACTGCATGGGGTTCAGCTTTGAGAACGATAGGTGCTACCGGCTCACGTCAAGCGCACTTCGTCAAACCATCTTGTCCAAGGGCTATGGTCGCAATGGAAAAGCCATGATCCACTTGAACGTCCCAAAGAGCTGCAGTGCGATCAAATCTGATGCTGCAAAAGCCTCCAGTGGGATGTACGTCATCGCCACAGGCGCTGGCTTCGTCAGGGCGTACTGCGACATGGTCGCGGACGCTGGGAAAGGATACACTCTGGTCCCGTGCGACTTTGGCTCGAACGATGTCGGCTGTCGAGCAACGACTGGCCCGAACGACTACGATAGCTGCAAGGAGATGGGACTCGCTCAGGTTGTGCCGCGCTCGCCCGGCCATTTCATTGCGATGCACCGAAAGTACGGATCCTACTTCTTCACGACTGTGCCCGGCATCGCGAACACCATGCTCAACGCAAGGTTGGAGCTCCCATCTGACAACAGCGCGACCTCTCAGTGGGCGGCGATCGACTCGGGCAAGTGGTGGCTGCGCGACATCATCAGCAGCGATGACGACTCGGTCACGTTCACGAACCGCGCCGGAAAGCGGCTCTGGCTAGGCATGCACGCGTACGCTGAAGCGCAGAGCGTGGGTGATGGCATCATGCTCAGCTTCGATAGTCGTGGTATCCAAACCACCAAGTACCTCTGCTCAACGAACGACGCGACGCCATCGACGCTGTGGCGCACTGTGCTCCAGGACTCTTTCAACGGCAACAAAGACGACAATCTGTGGGTCACGTCGTGGGGGAGCACCGCTGACAAGTGGGATCAGCTTTGTCAGGGCATCACAGTCCTCGGTGGCCAAGCGTTCACTCGTCAGAACACTTACGTTGAGAAGACCGTGAGCCAGTTGAACACGGGGCTCCAGGCGTCTAACGTGCGCATCAAGTTCACGTACTACTTTGCCTTCAAGCCGAGCGTGTGGTCGTTGCTGCAGAAGCTCGCGGCGATGTCAGCAGATGCAAAGGTCATTCACGTCTACTTGGGCACTCGGCTCGTACGGGAAGAGCTCGTCGACGAGACAAACCTGTACTACTGCAACGAGAAGGGTTTGTCATCGCGCAACGACTTGATGTTCTATCGCGCACGCAGGAGCTTCATCGTGCGGGGCGTGGTTGCCACAAGTGGCGCCGTCACGCTGCGTTTTGCAGTAGACTTCGGATCCGTCTCGGTGCTCTCGTTTGGCATCGACGAGGTTTCGATGGAGATGGACTTCACGTTTCAGTCAGCGCTGGGTCTCTCGCCGGACAACCCGGCGACGTCGTGCTCGCACTTGAAAGAAGAGCGTGCTGCGTTTGGCGACCCGAACCCCGACGGACAGTACTACATCCAACTTGACGCCGCGTCTGCCCCAGTGTTCGTACCGTGCTCGGACGGGTGGCTCGTGGCTCAGCGGCGCGCGAACGGCAACCTGGGCTTCAACAGGAAATGGAGAGAGTACCGCGATGGCTTTGGCATGGGCAGCTCCAGCGAGTGGTGGATTGGCAACGATCTCTTGGCGGTCATCACCAAGCAGCCAACCGAAGCCATGGTCGTGCTCTCGAAAGCCCAGGTGTCCAGCTCAGCGTACTACGCGGACTTGCGCGTTGCTGGGGCCGGTGAGAAGTACCTTTTGCGCGTGCGCGGCTACGATTCGAGCGCAAGCACAGCTGCGGATGCCCTCACGGCGCTCAACAACTCGTACTTTAGCACGGCTGACCAGGACAACGACCGCACAGCACGGTACCACTGCGCGCGCAGAGGGCACAGCGGGTTCTGGTTCAACGACTGTTTCGCCAGCAAGTCGGACCTCAACGCACCGTACCAGGTCGTCCCGGTGTGCGCGACGTTCGCTCCGTGGGCACGTAGCTGGTGCAAGCGCACGGGTGGTATCGTCTGGGGCAACACCGACGGCTACGACTCGTCTGCGCTGCTGCTCCGGCCGAGCGCATGTCCGTTTGGGTCAGTTAGCGGCGCGAGCGGCTGCACTGCGTGTCCAGCGGGCACCTACGGCGAGCGCCACGCCCAGACGTGCACCAACTGTCCTGCCGGCACGTATAACCCTCTGACTGGAGGCACTGGTGTTACTGCGTGCCTCGCGTGTCCAGCAGGTTTCTACTGCGCTTCAAAAGCCGCCGCGCCTGCGCCGTGCGTCGCTGGCACGTACTCCACTGCGGGAGCCGGTGCGTGTCTCGTTGTTCCCGAGGGCTTCGTTGGCTCGCAGGGACACGCGACGCCGCAGGAGCTGGTCGCATGCGCCAATGGGACGTATTCGGCGCCGGGCCAGACGCATTGCAGCCCTGTCCCCGCGGGCTTCTCCTGCGCCAGCAGCTCCACGTTGTCTTCTTCTGGTTGCGGGCTGCGCGATCTGCGCAAGTGCGGATCTAATCGAGTGTACTGTCCGCGCGGCAACGTGGCGGCGTTGGTAGTGCCCCCGGGCCACTATTCAGTCGGCGCGCGCTCCGCCATGTTGCAATGTCCACCAGGCCATTTCTGCCAGAATGGCGCCAAGAAGCAGTGTCCCGCGACGCGCTTCGGTATTTCCGCCGGTCTCTTGCAGCCGCTCTGCTCCGGAAAGTGCGCCAACGGCTGCGTGTGCGCACCTGGGAGCGTCAACGCCTGTCCCGCGACATCCACGAGCGCGGTGCAGGTCGTGATCGCGCCTGCCGCCATCAGCTACGTGCTGGCGCCGCTTACCATGCAGCCGAGCGGCAGCGGCGATGACAGTGGTGTTGATCTGCTGTTCGCGGGCGCGACGACCACGGAGGCGCTTGACCTCTTTGAACTCAAGGACGTGAACGCCTCGTGGTTCAGCACGAGCTGGTCTGGCGGCATCGGCCACAACATCACCATCACCTACTTTGAGCGCGCAACGACCAGTCCGACGATCGAGTTCCAGCTGCCGGTCGCGGGCTTCGACTGGGGGCTGCTCGTGCGCGTAGACGGCAACGTGGTCATGAAGAAAACGACTGCAAGCGCTGGCTCGTTCTCTTTCGTGTCAAATCACGGACCGCACGTGATCACGCTGCTCGGCTTGGAGTCGTCTTTCCGCGCCAAGCGCTCGATGCTCTTCCGCAAGTCCATCGCTGATGCCACAACCCCCACTACCACGTTTGAGAGTCTGCGCTGCGACTCGTTGGACGCACAGCTGATCTACTTGGACATCGACGCCAGCGTCTGCGGCAGCGTGACGCCGAGCTGCACGACGTCCGTGGTCGTCAATGGCAAGAGTCTGCGCGAGCTGAACCAGGGCTCGAACCTGCTACTCGTGGTCACTTTCTCAAGCCACGGAGTGCTCGCCACGTCAGCAGCAGTCGATGTACCATCCGCCGACCAATTCGTCACGGAGCTGAGCTCGTCGTCCAAGGGTGACCTACTGCTGGTCATCGGTGTCAACGTGCGTAATGGCGCTCTGAGCAGCGCGTTCACGACTGCGATGCTGAAATACGGCACCAGTGAAAGCCAGGTGACGACCAATGATCTATCCGGGAGCTTTGTGTTTCTGGGCGAGAGAGACACTCCGTTGAGCCTCTGGACAGAGTTCACTCTGGTCGCTGCCGGATCGAGCTACCGCCTGCAAACCAGCGTGCCTCTCATCCAAGCAGCGGATTTCTACGCACCGGCGAGCGTGCCGACAGGCTACTACTCGATTCCAGAAGCAGCACCGAGCCATCGAAGATCCGGTTTCCGCAAGTGCCCCGACGGGTACTCGTGTGTTGATGGTGAGCGGTCCGTGACCATGTCGTTTGCCAGCGCCGCCGTTTGCGTGGGACAGAAGCAGCAGATCAGTATCCCAGAGGCGACGACGAGCTACGTCTCCTCAATCAGCTTTTCGCTTGCAAGTGCGCCGACCAGCGTCACGTATCAGCTCGTTCCGGATGAATCCTCCAGTGCGTCTGCGGCTGCGACCAGCCCGTTTGTGCTGAATAGCGATGTGAAAATCACACTTACCCAAGCGCTGGACTACGAGACGCTCAACCGCTACAATCTGGTGCTCGTGGTGAACGACACAGTATCCGGGCTCGTGTACTCTGCGTGCGAGGTCCAAGTGAGCGTCGTCGATGTGAACGAGCCGCCGTCCTTCGTGAATGCTGGTTTCGCGACCCGAACGAAAGAGAATGTACTCCCGCCTGTCGTGTTGTCACCGCGCCTCACAGTATTTGACCCCGATACCTTTGACGCATTCAAGTTCGCGATTGTGTCTGGGAACGGGAACGGCAACTTCGTGATGAACGCGTACGGGAATGTGGTCGTAGCAAAGGCACTGGACTTTGAGATGCAGAATAGCTACTCTTTGAACATCTCCGTGACAGATCTCGACGGGCTCTCTGCGTTTGGCCTGGTTACAATTACAATCGAAGACGTCCCGGAACCGCCCACGTGTACTTCTGGCTCCTTCAGCATCTCAGAAAACGCCCTACTGCAATCAGTTGTCGGAGAGCTCAATGGACTCGTGTTCGATCCCGACGCGGGCGATGTACTGACGTACACACTCGTCACGCAGATGCCGAAAGGAGCCATCAGCGTCAGTTTAACTACTGGGCAGGTGTCGCTCCTTACATCTCTCAACTACGAGGCACAAGACTCCATGTCGTTTCGCGTGAAATTCACCGACTCGACGGATCGGCACGACACGTGCGACTACAAGATTGCGATCCTGGATGTGAATGAAGATCCAGTGCTGTACAGTGGCGTATTTGACGTCCTCGAAGCATGCACGGGAAACGACTGCTTGATCGGGAACCTAACAGCGTTTGCGTTCGACGAAGACAGTGGTACGACCTTCACATTCACACTCAAGAACAGCTCAGACATGCTTTCCATCGTCAACAATCAGTTGTGGGCGATTGGAACGCTCGACTATGAAACAGCGCCTGTCTTGTACGTCAGCATTGGAGTCTACGACGGAAGTGGCGGCTCGGCTACCAACACGATGACGATTTACGTGGTCGACGTGAATGAACCACCAGGCGGGGTCGCGTTCTTCCTCTCAGTGGTTGAGAATCAACAGGTCGGGACGGTTGTCTACACCGTCGTTTCGCCGGACCCTGAGGGCGACACAGTTGAGCACGCGATTATCAACTCGACCAGCGGATTCCTGGACCTGTTTGCGCTCGACAGCGACGATATCGTGATCTCCGCTGCTATCGACTACGAAACACTTTTGACTCGGACGTTCACGGTGTTTCTCCGCGCCTGCGATCCGCTGGGGCTTTGTTCGGAGTTTGGGCCGAACACGGTGACGATTACTGATGATTCAGATGCTCCCGTGTTTACCGTTGTAATGAATACGACGATCGAGGAGAGCACAAGCCCGGGGGTGTTGATCGGAACGCCTGTAACTGCAGTCGACCAGGACGCAGGACAGACAGCCTCGCTTGTGTACGACATCTACTCGGGTGATCCGTTCCACCAATTTTCAATCTCATCATCGTCGGGGCAGCTGAGTCTCGTCTCGAAATTGGACGTCAACGTTGTTCAACTTTACTCGCTGATCATTCGAGCAATGGATACGGATGGTGCGACTGGGCTATCAGATGCGGTTCTAATCGAAGTGCTCGACTCTCCGTCGCCGCCGTTCTTTGTGGACACTTTTGATTTCCAGAGTTACTACCCAGTCGACATCAACCGCCTGAGTGATGGATCCTATGGGGTGATATCGCTGACAGTGGATGACCGAGACCCTGACCAAGTGGGCGGGTTCTGCTCCATTCAAGCGGATACATCGGACAAGTTCATGATCGAGAGCAACGAAGACTACACTTTGTGCAACGTGTCGAGCAAAGCAGGCGTCATGCTTACGACTGGAACGCGGTATAACATCACGTTGCGCGTCACCGACATCGAGGACACGTCGTCGTACTCGCAGATCATTCTTGGGATCATGTCGCGAGGACTGAACAACGCGCCACAGTGCGCAAGCGCGCGGCTGGAGCTGAAGGAAAACACAGCGTACGGCTCGTTGGTCGGGAAAGTATCTGCCAGTGACAAAGATGCGGGCGACATGCTCTCGTTTGCGATTGCGCGCGGTGACGACTACGACATGTTTCAGATCAACGACACTACTGGCGTTATCACAGTCGGTACCAACATTTCGGATTACGAGGCGTGCAATCTGTTCACGCTGATGATCAGAGTTCAGGACAACGCACCGGCGCCTCTGGCGGCACAATGTACAGTTGTGATCACGATTCTGAACGAAATTGAGCCGCCTGTGTGTTCTCCTACACTGTCGTTCAGCATTGCTGAAAACAACGCGCCGAATGCTCTGGTGGGGAATACTTTGTGGCAATCCTGTACAGACCAAGACACGAAAAGTCGGACTGTCACATCGTTCTTGTTTGAAATTCAGGATGCGAGTTCTGAATTTGTGATCAATCGCACTTCTGGGCAGCTCTCAGCGCTTCGAGCGTTGAACTTTGAAGTCAAATCGAGCTACAACATCTCGATTTTGGTGGGTAATGTGCATCTTGAGAAGCAAACGACGGTGCTCACTGCGGTTGTCCAAGTGCTGGATGTGAACGATCCACCTCGACTCACCTTCTCTCCAGCGTACCCCGGCTCATCAACGACAGTGGCAAACCTCCTAGAGTCAGCTCCCATTGGGTCACTAGTCGGGTACATCTTAATCACTGACGAAGATGTAGGCGAATCGTTTAAAGTCACGCTCGCGGATTCTTCTCGTGTGTTCGTGCTGGTGCAGGTGAACGCGACATCGTATCAGCTTTCAACCATCGATTCGGTTGATTTTGAGATGCGGGCGTCGTACGGAGTTGGTGTGGGCGTGACGGACCATGCTGGAGCCTCGGCTCGTGTGGATTTCACGGTCAACGTGCAGGACGTGAACGAGACGCCGTTCTTCGTGCCGAAGCAGCACCTGTTCATCGAAGAGAACGCAGGTCGGCGCACTGTCGCAAAGCCGAGGTTTCAGTACCAAGGAGCGTGCAAACAAACAGCCGATTTGAGTGCAAGACTGAATGTCCGTTCGACAACGTCCTCTGGTGTATGCATGCAACTTTGCAGCGGATTGGCGCTTTGCAAGTCTCTGATCTTTGATGATGCAGCCTCGCAATGTGTACTTTTGAAGGAAGCTCCTGCCACCTGTGAGCCATGTAGTACATGTCAGCGATACGACCTACTCCGAGGCGGCAAATCGCTGAGCGCACTGTCAATCACTGCAGAGAACCAGTTTGTGTATCGATCCCCCGTGACGTTTGCCACATCTGCGTCGGGCCTGACGCTTCAGTTTTGGGTTCGGATCAGTGCGAACGAGGGAACGATCTTCACCTACACAAAGACAGTAGCGTCAAAGATGCATATGGTCATCCAGGTTTCGTACTCGTCAGAGACTCTAAAGCTCATCATGTACGACGTCGCGGTCAGCACCAAGGCAAAGCTAACACAGGGTGTGTGGTATTACGTGACTGTGACGTTCGACGGCCTCACGGGAGACACAGTTCTCTATCTCGACGGGATCTCGATTTCTCAGACGCGGATCCCGTCGCTCAGTGGGACAAAGTACGACTCAGGCGGAGAGCTCATCATTGGCTCGTGCTTCAGCAGCGTCGTGTGTCCAATGAAACCCTTTACGTTCTTGGTCGACGAGGTAAGTGTCACTCTCTGTCTTTATTTGAATAAGCTATTGTGCCATGCTTGGTTGGTTGACGCAAGGTTGTTTTTGTGTATGCTTTTTGCAGCTCCGTTGGTGGGGCGAAGTCAAATCAGTTGAGTACATCAAGAGCAATTTTGGTCGAATCGAACCTGGCGGTGCGGTAAGTGTGATCGTCAGCTACAGGTACATCAACCAGCAGATTTGTCTAATGTGGCTCGCACTTAGGTTCTCGTCCTTCGTTCTGTAAGTCTCTTGCTAACATTCACTATCTGCACATTTTTGCTTGACAGGTTTGATGGTGACTTGGCTGATACTAGTGGCGCAGGCAACGCGTTAACGGCTCGAGGCGGAAATGCAGCCTTAATTGCCAACGGCCCACCGTCACTGTCGGTTTGGGGACTGTCCACTACTAGCGGGACGAGATGGCGCCTTCTTGTCATCTCGGACTTTGGATCCGGTCCTCTTGGGATCGCAGAGCTGAGCTGGTTCTCCGAGCGAAAGAAAGTGAGTCTTATGAGCGCTCTAACTTCGATTGCAGCTTCAGACGGGTCCGACCTTGCGCTTGCGCTGGACAGCGACAAGAACACGGTCGCCCTCCTGAAGGCTTCGGACAGTGGCGACGCGGGGAAATGGATCGAGCTCCAGTTCAGAACCAAGGTTGACGCGTCGAAGGTTACTATTCAGACAGCGCTAAGCACAGATAACTGCGTCACGGCGATCGCGGTCCAGAGTTTCAACACTTCGAGTCAGACATGGGCCACCATTTCCCTGGTACACGGTCTCCAATACCCAAGAACATCTGTGGCGGCTTTTGGTAAGTGACAGTGACGACTTGTGCGTTGTCTCTCCGTGGTGATGCATTACGTTCGATACTGAAGTTGTGACCTACTTCTTTGTTTCTTTTAGCTCCTGCTGACTACGTCCTCGCAGATGACGAAGACACCGGAGCAGCGAATTTCACGTACTTGCTTCAGAGCAACGAGTTTTCGAGCGCGTTTGAGATTGAGGCGTCAACCGGCTACATTCGCCGAAATATCCAAGAACTTGACTTTGAAACCCTCAATAGGTACGATCTGGTTGTTCAGGTTCGAGACTCGACCGGCTTGACTTCATCAGCGCTGATCACAGTTTGGATCATCGACATGAACGAAGCGCCAACAATGAACTCGAGCTTGGCGCTCAGCATCTCCGAAGACGCTGCAGTTGGGGTTTTAGTTGGCGCGCTCCAAGCATCTGACCCGGATGGCGACGACATAGTGGTGAATATCACCGGTGGAAACGCGCTCGGGCTGTTTAGCGTGAGAAATCGAACCCTCGTAGTCGCCAAGGCAGCACTCGATTACGAAACAGTCCCTGTGCATTTGCTGGAGCTCATGATCACGGAAGTTCGATCCGAGCAGCCGCTCACAGTTAATGCGTCGCTAGTCGTGAAGGTACTGGACGTCAACGAACCACCTGTGGCACAGCCGACTCAGACCAGAGAGATTCGTGAAAACAGCAAGGAGAACCAGGCGGTCGGGCTTCCTCTCGCTGCGTCGGACCCGGACTTTGGTCAGAAGCTCGTCTTTTCGATCGTCAGCGGGAATGGCGGTAACATCTTCTCGCTCAATCCAGACACTGGGCAGCTTCTCGTGGGGAAAGGACCTTCGGACGTGTTTGTGGGCTGTTTTAAAAGCGTCCAGGATGTGACCATTATGACCACTACAAACGTATCGTCTTCATCCGTGCCGATAGCTGACTGCTCCAGAAGCTGCGTTTCAAGCCAGTTTATGACGCTCTATGCGAGTACAAAATGCCTGTGCAGCAATCTGAACCCAGTGCTGGTTCAGGACCAAGTCAGCGACACCTTCTGTGATCTCATTTGCGGCGGGACGCCGAACTCTAGCTGCGGAGGGAGTCAAAGCTTTGCAGTGTACCGGCGATTCGCTGGACTGGACTACGAGAGTAACAGCCTTTACGCGCTTGTCGTACAAGTCCGAGACAATGGTGTGCCTGTCCAGTCGACATCGTTTGGAGTCAGTATCTCAATTCTCGACGTGAACGAAGCACCGACACTTCGCCTTTCCGACATTTACGTGCAAGAGAATGTGAATGTGACAATCCAGGCGAGTACTTTCGCCGTCATGTCGGATCCAGATGCTGGAGACGCGATGATTCTGTCTATGGTCACGTGCACGCCTGGTAGGCGGTGTCCGTTTCTCTTTGATGGCAACGCGAACATCCTTTCAACTACCGCTACACTCGACTTTGAGAGCCAGGACTCCTATTTACTGACGTTTCGAGTGACTGACAGAGGACAGCTCGCGAGTGAGGCGACATTGACAATGTTCGTGACTGATGTGAACGAGTATCCGATCATCGTGAGCTCCGATTTTGAGCTGAAAGAGAACACCCCGGCAGGTTCACCAATCGGAACGCCCGTGGTTGCCTACGATCAAGACAAAGGCGGCGGCGTTGTTTTTTCAGTGACAGCTCAGGACGTGGACGGCTGCGTCAGCGTCGAGTCTTCATCAGGCCAAGTGTACGTGAAGAACCCACTGTGCTTCGACTACGAAGTATTTCCATATGACACGTTGACTTTACCAGGTTTCCAGCTTGTTGCCGTTGACTGCGATTCCTATCGTTTGGTCGTGGATAGCGTCGTGTTCTTGGGCGAGTTGAAGAACCACAGCGTGATTGAGCTCCAGACGCTTTTCGTGGACGTCGACAACAGCACACTGTCGATAGCTGACGTTCTACAAAGCCAAGTCCGAGTTCGCGTCGATGCCTCCGAGCTGAACCTCCCACCGTTTGCCGTGGTGGAGAACTCTCGTGAAAATGCCAGCATGACCCGAGTATCCATGCAATTCCAGGTGCCTCTGCTTCGGCAGGCTCGACTTGTGGAGGTTTCGTGCATGAGCGAGGTCTGGGGAAGAGTGTTTAACGTGGCAACGCTGCGCAAGACGTTCAACGTCACTGTTGGCGTGCACGACACGTCTGTAGACGCGCTTTCCGTTGAGAAAGTCTTTGGAATCTCGATTCTGGATATGAACGAGTCGCCTCTTCTCGTCTCTGGGCAAAACCTCACAATCTTGGAAAATTCCGTCACAGGCACAGCCATTGAACCAACGTTTGACTCTCTCTTCTTTGACCCCGAAGGCGCAAAGTTCGTTGTCACTTTGCAGAGTCAGAGCGTCCCTGGCACATTCTACTACGACTCGTCCACAAACAGTCTGCACGTGGGGCAAAACTCTCCAGACTTTGAGCGTAACAGCTATCACATCGTAACTCTCGGGATTCGCGATGACGACATCACTGTTGCCTACAATGTCACCGTGCTGGTACTCGACGTGAACGACCCGCCTCAGCCGCAGTGCGGACATTTCGAAGCAAGCGAAGCAACCCCGCCCAAGACGGTTTTCTCCACGGCGCTCACTGTCTTAGATGAAGATCCCACTGACATATCGTTCTCATTTCGAGTGGTGAACGCGAGCTCCTGGTTCTTTTTCGACAATGCTGGTCGCGTGGTCCTCGAGAGTCTGTTGGACTATGAAATCCAGACGCGGCATTACTTCGTTGTCGAGGTGACTGACGTCGGAGGACTCAGCGGTACTTGCGTCGCAGTCCTGGATGTCATCGATGTTAACGAGGTGCCCACGGGAGCTACTGTGTACAACGCAACCGTGCATCAGAGCGCCGAAGTGGGTTATCAAATCACGAAGATGGACCTCTCGGATCCGGAAGGAGTGGCGCTCAAGTTCACATTTGCGGATTCGCAGATGTCAGCGCTGTTTGCTGTATCGAGCGACCAGTTTCTGGTCGTGCATGACACTGTGCAATTGCAACAAACGTTTGACACGACGTTGATCGTGTCGATGGTCGCCACTGACGGTCTGTATGATGTCCCGATCACGTCCTACATTACGGTCGTTCAGGATGTCCCGCCCATCGAGTGTCCGTCGCCCTCTAGTGTTTTCCAGATTTTGGAAAACTCGCCTGGTGCGTCAGTTGGAGTCGTGAATGTTGTCGAACGCAGCGCTGTAGACTTCACCTTTGAGCTCCTGGGCTCTGCTCCCTTCCAGATCAACAGCGCGACCGGCGAAATCCAAGTCAGCCGTGATATCCCGCTGGATTTTGAAACCCAGGCGACGTATCCGCTGCACTTTGCCATCAACTACTCCAGCGTTGGGAAGATTCACTGTCCTCTTCAAATTGACGTCATTGACCAGAACGAACCGCCAGTTTGCGAACCTCAAGAGGTTCTAGTCTCTGAGAATCTGGTCGGCGAGGATGTGTGGCTCCTCCAAGTGGTCGCGAAGGACCCTGAGGCAAGTGTGCTGACGTTTGCGATGGATGCGTCCTCAACTTTCTATGTGAACGCGAGTGGCTGTCTGTTTGTCCAGGATCTAGCGTTGATCAACTACGAATCAGTGCCAGCGTATGACCTACGTGTTCGAGTGAGCGACGCTGTGAACACTGTGCAGTGCCAGGTCACAGTGCACGTCGCGGACACGAACGACTGCCCAGTGTTTGGCTCGCAGACGCGTTTCGTGGCGGAAAACAGCGCAATGGGGACTCAAGTTGGCTCGCCACTGGTCGCGAGTGACGAAGACAATCCTTTCGGGGTTGCTGGGAGACTGTCTTTCCACATGGAGTCAGACATCTTTGCGATAGGGATCTTGTCCGGCCAGCTCACTGTAATCAACTCGAGCAGTCTCGACTTCGAAACTCAGGCTCAGTTTGAGCTCATTGTGTTGGTCACAGACGACGTCGCGACTCCGTGCACCACTGTGGCGACGCTTGTCGTGAGTGTTCTCAATGTGAACGAGTCGCCATGGGTCGTCGCTGGGCTGTCCGGGGTGGTGAGTGAGTTCACGGCCACAAATATGTCAACCGCCAATGACTTGTCCGCTGCGCTTGTCACTGTGCTCGCCCACGATCCAGACCAAGGAGACACGCTCCGCTTCTCGTTAGTGGGGAGCAATGTAAGCAGTCTGTTTCGCATTGACAGTCGCACCGGTGGGATCTTTGCGATCGACGTCACAGTCTTTGACTACGAGACGACCAATAGGTACACTTTGTCAGTGTCGGTGACTGATTCTGGTGGATTGAGTGACACGCAGAGTGTTGAGATCCGAGTGTTGGACGTGAATGAGGCTCCTGTCTTTGCGATCCCAAGTGCTTCGGTCGCAGAGAACAGTGGCGTTGGGGTGGTTGTTCTCGATGGTTCGCTACCTATTGCGATCGATCCAGAAGGGCAGAGCGTCACGTACTCCGTTCTGAGCTCTGATGCACCCGTGCCTTTCGCATTCTCCGGAGGTCAGCTGGTTGTAACGACGAGCGGAGCGATTGATTTCGAGACGCGCGCGACTTTCCAAGTATCTGTTCAGGCTTGCGATGCGTTTGCTTTGTGCTCTGTGGCACATATTCTCGTGAATGTGCAGGACGTGAATGAGCCGCCCATTGTACTGCCATCTGTTGTGTCAGTGAAGGAGAACTGTGTTGCTGGCGTTTTGGTCGGTGCGCCGATCGTTGCGATTGATCCTGACGTTGGGCAGCAGCTGACGTTTGAGATTAGCGGCGGAGATGGGAGTGAACTCTTTGGGATTCTGTCCTGCAACGGGCAACTCTTTGTAAAGACCGGATCCACGCTCGATTACGAGCAGAAGAAGGAGTACACGCTCGTTATCCTAGTGTCGGACAATGGGAATCCCCAGCTGTCGACGTCTGCGAATATCTCTGTCTTGGTTTTGGATGAGAACGAACCACCGGCGTTGAAGCTTGACTACGAGCTTACAGCATCTACGCGATCTGTATCTCATGACACAATTGCGAACTTGCAGGGGCTGGACTTTGTCAACGCGATCCAAGCTGCCAGCCAACCGAACGGGTTCTGCTCCAGTAGAGTCACATCGCTTCGCGCAGTGAGCAACTTAGCACTATGTGAGAATGGCTCCGGTGGGCCATACGGACTCGTGGCAACATGGAATTTTCTGCTTTGGAACGCCTCGAACGTTTCAGTGCGCACGCTTTCTCAAGCGAACGTCAGCGTTAAGTTCACAATCGACCATGTCTTGGCGCCAACAACCGGATCGTTCTGTCCGAGCTCTGAGCTCCAGTTCGCGGATGAAAGTGACCTCAATAGCCCACTGCGGCGAGGGGTCCACGAGATCTCTGTCTTTGTATTCTCTCCGACTGACGATGCGATCACATTTCAGTTTCAGGTCGAAAATGGAGGTTGGGAGGATGTCTTGGTGGACTATTTCAATTTTATCGCCCCCCAGACGCTCGTACGGTCCATTAGTGAAGCGAGTGCCAGCGGCGCAACAGTGGGGGAACCTTTTCGAGTGGTGGATCAAGATGACTCACAGTCTTCCGACTATGGGACCAGCTTCACGTTTGCAATCGTTACGCAAGATGTGCTAGGATTGTTCCAAATCGACGAGAGCAGTGGCCAAGTAACCCTATCTCCAGCAGGGACACTGGACTTCGAGAGTCGGCAGTCGTACGATGTACTGGTGGAAGTGCGAGACAGCGGAGCGCCTTTGCCACTATCAGCGCAAGGGTGGGTTCGGATCGTTGTCACTGACGTGAACGAGGGTCCAGTCGTTCAGTCACCGATTTATCGAAGCGTGGCGGAGAACTCCGTTGATTCAACAGCCGTGGGAGAACGCTTGACCGCAGTCGATCCAGAGGGAGTGTACACGAGCTTCACGTTTGAGATCGCCAGTGTTCAGACGACGCGAATCTTTGAAATCACCAGCGCTGGGCAACTTGAAGTTTCTGCAAGTGCCCAGCTGGACTATGAAGTGACAAATTCGTACAACCTGACTGTGCGCGTGACAGACGAAGACGGCTTGAGCACTGACGCGCTGGTTTGGATCAAGGTGTTGGACGTGAACGAGCCCCCGACGTTCTACTTGGAGCTGCTCGCTCTCCCCGAGAACTCGCCTCGGGGAACTGTCTTTGGTCGCTTGACCGGCTTTGATCCTGAAAACAGCACGATCTCGTACTCGTACGTATCCAACTATGCCAACGACAGCGAATCGACTGCGTTTCGAATCGTTGCGACGTCGCCCTCATACGCGCAGATTGAGATCCGCAACGCTTTGGTCGACTTTGAGCTCCAAGCTCGCTTCGACATCACTATCAACGCTTCGGACTCAGCTGCTAACTCAGCCTCATCGCTGCAAACCTTCACAGTCACGGTCTCAAACGTCAATGAGCCACCAGTCCTCTTGGGGGACGACGTGGTATTGTTGAGTATCCCTGAGAACGCGCCATCAGGATCGCTTGTTGGCACTGCGCTGAACTCGTACTTTCGTGACCCAGACGCGGGAGATACCTTGATCTTCGAGGTGTTGTCGTCCGTCCCATCTCCAGAATACTTCACTGTGGACAACTCTAGTGGACAGTTGACTGTGACGGACTCGACATTGCTGGACTTTGAGAAGCTGCAAAGGGTGGAACTGCGGGTGCGGGTCAAGGACAGCGTGTCGAACTCCGTTTCCGTTGACGTGATCGTCAGTATTGAGAATGTCAACGAGCCTCCGTACTTTGGCCAAGATACTGTGCAGCTCTATACCCCAGAATCAACAGCAATCAACGCCGTAGTCCGACGCATGAGTGCGATTGACCCCGATGGGAACACGTCGAGTATTCAGTACCAGATTGTCAGCTCCAGCCAAGAAGGTCTGTTTTCATTGGCTGCCAATGGTGATCTACGTGTCACAAAGGCGGTGGTTGGCGGGGATTCGTACAATGTCACCGTGCAAGCAGTGGACGAAGCTGGCGCTGGTCTTGGCTCGACATCGAGTCAGATCGTCCAAATCTACGTGAGTCACGTAAACACCCCTCCTGTCGTTGGCAACTTTGTCTTCAACGTACCAGAAAACAGTGCTGTTGGAGTACTGATTGGCCAGGTCGTCGGCGTGGACTCGAATCCTAGCAGTGTACTGTCATTCTCAGTTGTCCCAGACACCGGGAGACTCAGTTTCCGTGCCGTCAACCGCAACATATCCAGTGTCTACCTCTGGAATCCCCAGTTGGACTATGAAACAGAGCCGCAGCTGAGTTTCTCTTTGTGCGCTACTGACGATGGGGCAAACAGTGACTACATCGCGAGAATGACAGGCTGTGGCACTCTCACGATCAACGTCATTGATGTGAACGAAGCACCAAAGCTGCAGCCGTCGAGTTGTGGTACTCGCACACTCGCTGAGCCGACCCCATTCATTGAAGGTACGTTTACTATCCTGCCCCGCGTGTGTGGTATTGTAACGTCAGCATCTAACAAAATGTGTGCCTCTATTGTAGCTGGTGATGTGAACCATTTCACGACAACGGGAGGGCTTTTCACTGGTGCGTTGACGCAGGATCTGTACGATCCCGCTCCAACATTCAAGTTTGCGTTTGGAGACCTGGATTTCACGATAGCGATGGCCATCAAGAGCACCAGCAGTGCTGGGAACATACTGACGCTAAATGAACTAGCGAAGCCAGCGTTGCGCGTATCTGTTGCAGACCACAAGCTGGAGATTCGCGTGGACAACTTTACTACAGAGAGTATCGCAGACGTGGCCGATGGATCATGGAGATATGCGAGCGTGGTCTATTCGGTCGCAGACCACGCCCTTCGGCTGTACATCGACGGGGAACTCGACTCGACAGCTTTCGCAACCTTTGACTTCCGAGCCATCGCAGAAACTGCTGTGCTGTCAGCTCAGGACAATCGTTTCGCGGGCTGGATCAGTCGAATCCATTCGTTCTCAGGAGCGATTTCTGAAACCCAAGTGCAAGAGCTGCTCTCGTACTCTGGTACGCTCTGTTTGTTTTCCTATGTCATGGGGTTTTGCGGTTTGTCTACTAATGCGTCTATGAAATATGCTACTGTATGAATAGTCCCAACTTTCTTTGACCTTCCCACGACAGGGAATTCGACAGTTGAGTTTAGCGCTGCGTATGACTTCTGCGAAAGTCAGAGCCTCCGATTGTGCAGTGATGTGGACGTGGAGTCCGTCTGCACTGACTCGCAGAACGGTTACCATCGAAGTTTCCCGCTGGAAAACAACGCCACTCTCGAGACTGCGTATTGCCTCTCCAACAACACGAAGGCGCAGCAAAACGCCGACAGCACAACGCTAATGTGCTGTTCAAAGGCGGCCATCGAGAGGAAGTTGATTGGCAATGTCTCAGAGCCCGTCCTTTCAAGAAACTCATTGAGCGCTAGTTCATTCTTAAACAACCTAAGGGCGCACGGCTACGGCTACAACGGAATGGATGTGGTCCGCAGTGACAGCATATCTGGCTCGTGGTGCGCTGCATCCAATTCATTAGCCTCGGAATGGGTTCAAGTGAACTTTCCACTACCATCGATGGTTTCCCGAGTGCACATTTACTCTGGAGCCAGTGCTGGCGGTAGCATGGGGCGTCTGAAAAGCTTCTTCCTGGAGTTTCGACGCACGGCAACAGCTGCGTTCGAACGGCTGAAGCTCAAGTCGGAGACCCAAGCGCACCTGTTTACAGCGTTCCACAATGCAGAAAATGCCTTTTTTGTCGGCGTGACGATACCGAATGTCAAGGCGCTTCAGATTCGACTCGTGCCCATGAGCTGGACAGGCGTGCCATGCTTGCACCTGGAACTGCTGGGACCTGCGCCAGGTAAGCTTACTTTGTCCTGCTCTCCTTTGTGTAGGTTTAGTTGCACGAATTGACGCCATCTACCGTTAAACTGTGAATGTTGTTATGTTTTTCACCAGTGAGACCACTGGGTGACGTGCAAGCCGTGGACCCTGATCTCGCGGATGTGTTGACGTACAGCGTGCTCACTCCAGATCGTCCACCAGGGGTGTTCATCCACCCGCAAACAGGCCAACTGGCTTTTCGGAGAGACTGGCTGGACTACGAACTGCAGACCACGTATCGCTTTACAATCCAGGTGACCGACAAGGGCGGACTCTCAGACACATGCGAGGTAACTCTCAACGTGATCGATGAGAACGATCCTCCAGCGTTTGCGATCGGAACGCTCATGATCGACGAGAACCCAAGTATTGGCGCTCACATTGGCATTCTCGGGTTTGGGATGATTGAACCAAGGGAGCACTACGCGGTGTCGATTGTGGGCAGCAGCTGTCCGTTTGAGATTGAACCAGTCTCCAAATTTCTGTTCGTGCGTGACCCTTCCAAGTTTGACTTTGAAATGGCGGCATCCGTCAATTGCACGTTGCTGCTTGTTGATGACGCCGCTCAACGAAGATCGATTTTCCAAACCGTCTCCATTACGATAGTAGATGTGAACGAGCCGCCAATGATTCCCTCAGAGCAGCGCGGTTCGGTGCTGGAAAGTGCAGTGCGTGGACAGTTTGTCATGACTGTGATCGCGAGTGATCAAGACACCAGAGCTGCGTGGAGTCCCCTTCGCTTCCGTATGGATGACAGCAACGTCTTTGCAATCGACTCGAGCTCAGGGAATTTGACCGTCCGGTCCCCGAGTGCTCTGGATTTCGAGACAAAGCAGGAGTTTGCGCTGGTGGTGGAGGTGATCGACGGCGGACTCCTTGCGTCAGAGCAGACGGTGTACATCTCAGTGTCGAATGCTGAGGAGCGGCCGCTTGTCTTTCCTCCGTACCGAATTGACATTCTCGAGATGGGCATCGTGCCGCGGGCGATCTTTATCGTGAATGCTTCGGATCCCGATAATATATCGAATGAGTATCTGCGCTTCCAGATACTCGGATTCAGTGCGTTCGTTACGATAGATGCCCACTCAGGGGTTGTGACTTTGGTCCAACCTCTTGACTATGAACAAGCCACATCGGTGACAATGCTGGTGGATGTGTTTAAGCCGGCATCGGGGCTGAATCTGACCACCGAGTTCGTGATCAACGTCATTAACGTGAACGAGCCGCCACAAGTCCCCGCCAGTGTGCTTCAACTGCGAGTAAAAGAGAATTCGCCCACTGAGATGCAGATCGGAGCGCCGCTGTCATCAATCACGTGGGACCCGGAGAACAATACGCTCGTGTTCCAGCTGGACGCGTCCGAGTTCTCTCCGTATTTCAGTGTCGACGCCTGTAGTGGCCAGCTGAGAGCGAAGCAGGCACTGGACTACGAGATGATGCCCCAAGAGCTGCCTCTGAGCGTCCTGGTTCATGACAACGTCGACATATCCGCCAATGCTGCTATCAGCCTGCTGATCATAGTGGAGGACGTTAATGAGCCACCTAAGTTTCTCCGAGATGCGTACTCGATTTCGATTCGCGAAGACGCAGCTGCTGGTTTCTCGATTGGGGTCCTGGCGGCGGTGGACCCTGACATCGGCACGGTCCTTGAGTATTCACTCCCTGCTGGCGGTGATTACTCAAGTCTCTTCAACATCGATGTAGCGACAGGCAAAATGTCACTGCTCGCAGGTGCGGTCTTGGACTTTGAGTCAAAACCTTCCTATACCATGTCAGCGAGTGTGAGCGATGGTGCTCTGAGGTCTACAGCGAACATCGTGATTCAAGTGACGGATGTGAATGAACCTCCCATTTGCGTCGCTGAAACCCGCTTTGTGAACGAAAACTCGCCAATTGGAACTGTGATTTCACCGAAGATCTCGACAAAGGACGTTGACGCAGTTGATATGGGACTCGAGCCTGAGCTGCAGTTGCTTGACTCTGCAGCGACCGCGAGTGGACTGTTTGCCTTTTCTCAGGGCTCTCTGGTCGTTTTAACAGGAACTCTTGATTTTGAGTCGAGAGCGCAGTACGAGTTCACATTTTCAACCTGCGATCAGCTGGGGGCGTGCAGCAGTTGTCCGCTCGTGATCCACGTGAGTGATGTGAACGAAGCGCCAGAGACCCCAGACGCGCAATTTCAAGTGAATGAAAACGCTGCCGGATGGGTTTACACCATCGCTGCCTCTGATCAGGACTTGAACCAGTCGGCGTCACTCTTGTACGAGATCACGGAGCAATCGGCCGCGAATCTCTTCAGCGTCGAGTCGTTTGGAGGCAAAGTCAAGGTTCTGAACAGCTCGCTGCTCAACTACGAAAAGATCAACAACCACGAAGCGTGGCTGAAGGTTCGAGTGACAGACACAGGCTCACCAAGGATCTCGAGCACTGGCAAGATCACTGCGCTGATCCAAGATGTGAACGAAGCCCCAACGAGTGACGCGTTGATCAATGTTACGATCCTCGAAAGTGTGTCCCGGGGCTCTGCGGTTATCACTTGGAACGTCGACGATGAAGACTCGAACCAGCAGCTTAAGTATCGAATCTCAAGTGGAAACGAGGATCAAGTGTTCGGATTCGTGGAGTTGACGTCCCCGACGCTTTCTTTACTCAAGCAACTGGACTTTGAACTTGTTTCGGGGTACAAACTAGAGCTGAGTGCGTGTGATCCCTTTATGGCGTGCACTTCGTCAGTGCTCAGTGTTACCGTGCAAGACACGAACGACGCTCCGTATTTCTACGTCAGCAGCAACCGCACGCTCTCATTCTCAGCGTCGAACCACGCAGCAAAGGGAACAGTGGTCGGAGCGCTGCACGCGACCGACGAAGATACCGGCGATGTGCTGACATTCTCACTCGAGCCCCTCGATGTGACTCATCTAAGCGTTGAAGTGCAGGACGGTCGGCGTGCGATTGGAATCAACTCGACGACCGGCGAGCTGTCGGTTGTCTCGAGTACAGCGCTTCAAGAGTTGTCCGAAGGCGCCTACTTCATGATGCTGGCGAAAGTGACGGATTCGAGTCTGTTGTGGGACTCGGTGACTGTGATTGTCAGTGTTATCACGAAGAACAGCCCGCCTGTATGTGCGGTCGACGCAGTGTTTGTTGTTACCGAAAATGCCGATCTAGGAACGAACATCGGACTGTCGCTGAGCAGCTACGTTCGCGATGCGGACATTGGCACCGTGTTCTCGTTCGCTTTGGACCACCAGTTCCTAGGCGTCCATGCAGGCACCGGACAGCTTTTCGTCTCAAGGACGCCGAATTTCGACTTTGAGACGGAATCTTTGCGTGAAGCAGACGTGTCTGTGCTCGTATCAGACGACGGCGTGCACCACGACGGCATCGGCCGCCTCAGCACCACTTGTGCTGTTCACATCACTTCACGAGACGTGAACGAGCCGCCTACCACAGCCAATCTGTCACTGGCCATCTCAGAAGGTGCTACATATTTCTGTTGATGCTGTTGCTAGATAGTTGCTGGTTTCTAATCACTGTTTTGTTTCGTTTTGCAGGTACGAACTCAGGTGGAACGTCGTTACCCACGCAAACTTTTGAGTTCCCAATCCTCGCCACTGGGAGCGATTACGAAGTTTTGAACGCATCGCCAGGGCTCACGGTGCAACCATCGAGGAAGACGCTGCGCATGGGCTACGATACGTACTTGAAAGCAGACGTTGGTGTGGTGCTCAAGTTCGACAGCATCAGTCTTCCAGACTCTATGAAGCTGTCGCAAGTCCGGATTCGCTTCAACGTAAGTACAAGTCACTTGTGTTTCTATTTGTTAGTGTGCTGACGGAAACGTGTCCACTGGGATAAACGTTCATGCGCAGGTCCCGTCCGCGAAAGTCGGTCCATTCGTCCTCCAGATCCGTATTTTCAACAGCTCCGACAGCTCGTGGACAAGCGCTAGCAACGGGAAGGACCTGAGCAAATTCGGATCCTCCAGCTTCATCCGCTGGGCTCTTCCAGACGAGACGAAAGGCGACACGCTGTGGTCGCCCAACTTGGCGTCTCTTCTTCTGGCCTCGTTCACGAACATTTCGAGTGTGAAAGCGTTGAGATTCCTGATCACAGGTGGTGGGGTCGGCGAAGTGAGTTCGTTTGAAGCGAGCCCCGCAAAGGCGCCGACGCTGGAGCTCAAGGTAGCGCAAGGTAACCACACAGTGTCTATCTCGTTTCTGTGCTTGGCGCACTCTCTGGTTAACTAAACCATGCTGTTGTTGTATCATCAGTTTCAAAAGTGCTGCTGGAAGGTGGAGTCGTTTCTTTCAGCGACCCGGACGCTGGAGATGCGCCACGATTTCAGATACTCGACGGAAACTCTCCTGACGAGATCTTTTCAGTTGACGGGACGAGCGGGCAGCTTAGTGCGATTGCCGACTTGCTCGATTATGAGACGCGCAGCAGCTACGCTCTGACGGTCTCAGTCTCTGACGTTGCAGGAGCATCGGTGCTTTCCGTTGTGACGATTGCGGTAATTGACATCAACGAGCCACCGAGCGTTCCAGACCAGACGTGCTTTGTAGGTGAGAATTCTCCAGCTGGCACGGTTGTGTGCCAGATCGCCGCCAAGGATCGAGATTCGTCAGTACTCAGAAACGGAATGTACGACTTCCAGCTGGTCGTGTCCAATGGACCCGGCGAGACGGGTTTTGCAGTTGACTCCAGCTCAGGTATCCTGAAGGTCGCGAACTCAACAGTGCTGAATTTTGAGCTGCTTCAAAGCGCGACCATCACAATCTGCGCGGTGGACAAAGGCACACCTTCCTTGCAAGGCTGCGGAACTGTCACAGTCAAGATCCTCGACGCGAACGATGTGCCAGCTACGATCTCACCACATTTGTGTGAAATCGACGAGATTCCGTACGATCTGGAGACTCTCCAGCTCTTGAAATTCGTCAACAAGGTGGTTTGCGCTCTCCAGGTCGATGATGAAGACGCTAGCAGCTCCAATGTTACATGGAGGACACATATATGGGACTACTCAAATCCCTCAGCATCAGACCAGAACACGGGCAGCTCCTGTCCGTTCAGTGTGGATAGCCAGGGTCAAGTGGTGGTGAGCGATCCTGGGCATGTCGACTACGAACTGCAGCATGTGTGCATCCTCCTGGTGCGAGCTATTGACGCTGGCGGACTGGCGTCCCCGTGGCAAAAACTTGAAATTTACATCCAAGACGTGAACGAGCGACCGCGGATAAGCCCGACTGTGTTCTACATCGACGAGAACTCGAACGTCGGCACGAAAGCCCTAGGTTCCATGAAAGCCTTCGACCCGGACTCCTTGAGCGATGGGAGCCCCGATGCAGTAACCATCAAACTCATCGGGTTACCCAGTGTCTTCGATGTGGTTGACAATGCTGTGACGCTCGTGAGTGCTGAGCTCAACTACGAAGCGAAGGCAGAGTATTCGTTGCTGATCGTCGCCACGGACTGGTTTGGAAGTCTGAGTAGTCAGCAGAAGATTCGAGTGGTGGTGAACAATGTGAACGAACCGCCTCAGGTTTTGTCCATGCAGGTCAGCATCGACGAGAACCTGCCGAGCATGACGCGCATCCTGCCAGCCGTGACTGCCGTGGATCCGGATGGAGACACGGTGACCTTTAGTCTTGTGGAAGAGCGCTCGTTGTCTCAAAGCAGACTGGCAGCGACGACTTTTGGCATTGACGCGTTCACTGGTGTGCTGTTTCAGCAGGTGGAGTCTCTTGATTACGAGACGATTGCCCAATACATAGTGGTTGTCAAGGTCCAGGACAGCGCTGGGCTGTTCGCGACCGCTGAAATAGTGATTAGCGTGAGTGATGTGAACGAGGTGCCGACTCTAACGAGCCAGTCGGTGTCTCTGAGAGAGGACCTCGCAACTGGATCGGGCGTGGCGGTTCCCTTTCTCAACCTCACCTCAGACCCAGAGATCCTGAAACACAAGACCTTCTTGTACGTGATCAAAGGCGGGAATGAAGAAGGGTTGTTCGCGATTGACGCGTCCTCCGGCCAAGTGTCGCTAATAAAGCAACTGGACTACGAGAAGACGACAGACTACCGACTGATCGTCACTGTGAGAGATCACGACGGGCTCCTGGGCGATGGCCTACTAAGCGTGCAAATCGTAAATGTGAATGAACCACCTGTTATCCAGAGCTTCAACGTCAGTCTCCCAGAGGACTCGCTCCCTGGATCTCTAATTGGGAACCCGATTCTCGCGTCCGATCCGGACAGCAATACCATTCTGACGTTCTCGATCGTACAGACAAACGTTGGCGAGAGCGACTGCTTCGTCGTGAACCGCTCGTCGGGGGCGCTTTCGCTGGCAGTCGGTTGCAGTTTGGACTACGAGACGGACTCGCAACGCTTCTTCTCGCTCACAGTTCAGGTTTCCGATGGAGAACTTAACACAAGCGCGGTCGGGTTCATTTACGCGACGGACGTGAACGAAGCGCCAGTGTTCAGCTATGAGCTGTCGGTGATTCTAATGAGCGAGAACGCGGCAGCAGGGAAGATCGTGACGGTTTTCCACGCGACAGACCCTGATGCCAACGAGCTGTTGGCGTACTGGGACTGCGGACAAAGTCAGCCGAACACGTTTCTGGTCCAGAACTCCCACGGAAGCAACGCTGGACAGCTGCTTGTGCTGAACGCCTCTGCTTTGAACTACGAGCACAACCCGACGTTCTGGGTTGACGTCTGTGTCGCCGACAAAGCGAACCTTACTGCCTCAATGAAACTGATCGTGACTCTGGAAGACGTGTACGAGCCTCCATATTTCACAAGGGTATCCGCGCAGTTTGCCGTTAGAGAGGATCTTGGCGTCAAAGGGTTCGTAGGGACCCCACTGGGCGTCTTTGTCGTGGATGAGCAGGACACCAACCCTTTGGCAGACACGTGCGATATCCAACTGGGAGTGATGGAAAGCTCCTGTGGAACTAACCTGGCGGTTTCTGTTGATCTTTACGGTCAGTTGCGTCTGGAAGATGGCGCTTTTGATTTCGAGAAGAGCAGCGCGTGCGTGTTAAAAATCGTGCTGCTGAGCGCACTCGCGTACACGAACAATGAGGTTGCCGCCGAAAGCCTTCTTGAGGTATATCTGGACATTGTCGATGTGAACGAACCCCCAATGTTCCTCAAACCTCTTTACACCTTCTCTATCAGCGAGAGCGCGGCGAAGAGCACTCTCATCGGATTCCTGACAGCGAAAGACGAGGACGCGAACTCCACTCTCGCGTTTCGCCTGGCTTTGGGGAATACCAATAGTGCCCGGCTACCGTTCGTGATCTCAAGCGATGGCGCTATCACACTGAATGGTACACTGGACTTTGAGACGCAGCAGTCATATCAGTTCACTGTGCTCGTGGAAGACCAGTGGGGGCTCTCCGCCACGGCGACGGTCATGGTCAGTATCACGGACAGCAATGAGGCGCCAGTATTCCAGAAGAGCGAGTACTCATTCGCGATTCAAGAAAACCTGCCAAGTCAGACGCTAGTGGGCACAGTCATAGCATTTGATACTGACACATACCAGAACAACACGCTTGTGTACTCGCTCGTGAGCGGGAACGACCTGGACACGTTCTCAATCTCGTCAGTTGCTGGGACTGGCAAGTTGTACGTGAACTACGCGCAGGCGCTCGACTTTGAGCGCCAGAATGCGTATACTTTGGTGATCGGCGTCCACGACAATGGACCAGGAGCACTCTGTGCCTTCACGACCGTTCTAGTTGCGGTGACAAATGTGAACGAAGCACCGAGGATGAGCGCTGGCGTGCTGCTTTATGTTCCCGAGAGTGCGATTGCATCGACTGGAGTGTTTACAAGTGTTGACTTGGCTGCGGTCGCCAATGGAAGTTTGCTCGCTATTGACCCTGACTGTGGCGACGTCTTGTCGTTCTCGATCCAAGACTCGACCAACACTTTCTCGATGAACGCGACCTCGGGGATGATCTCCACGAAAGTGTTGCTGGACTACGAGATCGTCTCGATCTACTCTGTCAAGGTCACTGCGACGGACACTGGTGGACTCTCAGCATCAGTGACAGTCACGATCGTCATTCTAGATTGCAACGACGCGCCTCACATCACATCGTTCAAATTTTCGATTCAGGAAAATTCGTTCCAAGGCACTGCGATCGGCGCAGTTGCTGCCAGTGATCAAGATTTTGGACAAACGCATACGTTCGAGATCAGCGGCACCCTACTGTTGTTGGCGGACAACACGACAGCGGACAGGTCATCTATCAATGACGTTGTCTCTGTTGATAAGAGCACGGGCGTCCTGCGGGTTCTGGATGAAACCTCGCTTGATTACGAATCTGTGCGTGAAGTTCAGGTCACTGTGGTCGTCACCGACAGTGGGTTGCCGGTTCAACAGGTCAGTGGCGTGCTCGTGATCACGCTGTTGGACGTGAACGAGGCGTGCAACTTCTCTCAGCAAGTGACCACACTCGGTCTCCAAGAGAATACTATTGGCGTCGTGGGTATAATCGCTGCGTCGGACCCTGATGTCGCGTCAGTCATAGCCAAATGGGGATCGCTTTCCTTCAGCATTATCGCAGATGTAACCTCCAGCAGCAGCAGTGCTGGAGGTTTCTTCACAATTAGTGCTTCTTCCGGGGAAATCTTTGCCACCAAGTCCTTCGACTATGAGTTCCAGCGATCAGTCGTTTTGCAGATCGAAGCAACGGATGGTGGGCACCTGAGCTGCAAAACACAGGTGCAGATCCTCATCCAAGACGTCAATGAGCCGCCTGTGATCGTATCAGATAGCTTCTGGATCAAGGAGACTGCGTCTGTCGGCTCTGGTGTCGCGCTCTGTTCTGACTGCGAAAGCGTTGTTGGCGCCTCCATTTCAGTGTGGGATCCAGAGAACGACACTGTCGCGCTGACGCAGAACTCGACGACGAAATTGTCAATAGTAGCTTCAAATGGCTTGATCCAGCTGTCGTCAGATTTGGATTTCGAAACAACGTCGTTCTATGACGTGTTCGTAACTGCAGTGGACGACCAGAACCTGGTTTCCACTACTGTGGTCCGTGTCCACGTCCTCGACGTCAATGAACCGCCCATAGTTCCAGCGCAAAAAAACTTTTCGATCGTCGAGAATTCGCAACGCGGCGCGTTTGTCGGAGTCATTATCGCTGCGTTTGATCCCGACATGTACGATACCATTTCGTACGAGATCCTCGAGACAATTGATCAAAGTGGAGCTTCCGTGGATTTTTTCACAATCCAATCGTGCGGCGGAGAGATCCGCTTGAGTGGCGACAACTTGCTCGACTACGAAGCCAACCAAGGGTTTGCGATTCGCGTCCGTGCGAAAGACCGCTTTGGGCTCAGCGCAACTTCGGATACGATCTCGATCTTTGTTGAGGATGTGAATGAACCGCCGGCGTGTGAAGATTTGACCTTCACTCTGAATGAGAACTCGGTACAAGGGACGTCGGTCGGCGAGCTGAAGTGGAACGATCCTGACGCGCCAGCAAAGAATTCGATCACCGCGTTTGAGATTGTGATCTTACCGGAGGACGTGACCTACGGCGCATTCTCGGTTGTGAAAGCTGGGACCAACTTTTCCCTTGTGGTTCGTGATTCGAGTTTCCTGAATTACGAAAAGTTTCCGATACTGCACGTGAATTTGCGCATCGCCGACAGTTTCGTGAGCGGAAACAGCAGTTCGGGAAAAGTGATTTCGTCGCTCTCGTCCACGTGTCGAGTTACTGTGAGTCTCCTCGATGTGAACGAGCCACCGGTGATCGCGAATCTCACAGTGAGAGCTGTGGCAGAGAATTCGATGCTGCACACGAATGTGGGAATGCCGCTCGCAGCGATGGACGAAGATCAATTCGATGTACTACACTACAGGATTGAGACCTCGTCAATAGATGTCGGGCCTTTGCCGTTCGCTCTTGACGAGCTCACTGGTCAACTAACAGTGACTGGCTCACTCGACTATGAAACAAAGCAGCTGTACCTAGTGAACGTTGCTATCACAGACAGCGCGCTGAACAAAGCGAGAACAGTTGTCCGGATTGACATTGAGGACGTGAACGAAGCTCCAAAGTTCCCGCGAAACTGCTTCGTCGACCATCAAAATGTGATCCGAGAGCGATACGAACTGAACGAGCACATCTGTATCCGAGTCGCCGAGAACACTGCGCCAGGCTACGTTTTGAATCACATTGAAGCGTTTGACGAAGACTGGAACCAGCGACTGTACTATGCGATTGCGTCAGATCTCGCTGAAGTGGCTCGGATTGTCCAGCAAGGAGACCGGGCATGCGACCTGGTGACTTTTCGAGACGCGTTTGACTACGAGACGCAGAGAGTATATAATCTCCAGCTGACTGTGACGGACACTGGCACAGGATTCCTCTTCGACAGTGTGCGTGTCGTTGTCTTTGTCACTGACGTGAATGAGATCCCAAATTTGGTTGCGGCGTCTACGCAGAAACTGAAAGTGGCTGAGAATGCTGCGCCAGGGGTTCTGATTGGCCAACTCCGAGGTTTTGACCCAGAAGGAGATGCATTCTCTTTCGTCCTCGACGACACGACACCAGTGACAGGCTCCATCCAGATGGCCCCAGACGGGTCCCTTTACTCTGGCGACAAGCCGTGTGACTTTGAAGCGCTGGTGCGTCTTCAGCAGAGCTTGTCTTCAGCCTCGCCGATGCTGAACGTGCGTGGGGCGATGGTGACGTTCGACAACATCTCTGTGCCGTTCCAGTTCAATGTGTCGGTGGTTGACGTCGCCGAGCCTCCGCGGTTCCAGTTTCGAGGCTACACGATGGCGGTCCATGAACTGGCGGAAGCGCACTCATTGATTGGTGTGGTTCAAGCCACAGACTCAGATTCCTACGATACGGTGACGTTCTTTGTCGACAATACGAATGAATATGGCGCAATCAAGATTGCTGAGCTGTTTGCAGTTGATTCCAGCTCCGGCGTTGTGTCCCTGCTTCAGAAAGGGAAACTCGACGTGACAACCCAGTCGTCGTACAACGTCACACTCGTAGCAACAGACTCGACGGGGCTGGTGGACACGGCCGTAGTCACCATTGCAGTCTTGAACGATAACCACCCGCCAGTGTGTCCGATTTTGTCCTGCTGGGTAGTCGAGAACGCGCCGATGATTCAAAATGGGTTGCCCGGAGCGCAAGGACCGTGTCTAATCACAGTGAATGACGCGGATGTAGGTCAGACACACGTGTTTCTGCGAGTGGGGACCTCGGCAGACCCATTCGCTGTTGATTTTGGAACTGGCGCCGTCCAGTTCAGCACTGACAGCGAGTACGCGAACTTTGAAAAGCAGAGCAAGTATCGCATTCGCTACCAGGCGAACGATGTGCCTGCGTTCGGACCTTCTCTCTCCTGCTCAAATGAAATTGTGATCACTGTGGTTGACGTGGATGAAGCGCCTCGGATTGGCAGCAGTTCTTCTTTGTCGATCGCCGAGAACTCACGCGCAGGCACGATGGTGGGGTATGTGGACGCGTCAGATGAAGATCGCGGAGACGTGCTTCAGTTTGCAGTGCTATCCGTAGACTCGCCATTTACAGTCAATGCGGACTCGGGGCTAATCCAAGTCGCGAATTCGTCGCTTCTGAACTATGAAAGGCAAAGCGTCGTGGTTCTGGGTGTGTCTGTGATAGACAAATCTGGCCTGCGAACGATCGGGACCATCTCAGTCTCGGTCCTGGACGTGAATGACGTGCCCGAGCTCGCCTCGACTGCGTTTTACGCTTCGGAGTACGCTGGAGCTAGCCAAATGGCAGCGAACAGCTCGCTGCAAACGCTGGGGTCGTTGCATTGCGTTGATGAAGACTTTGATGACGAGCTTCGCTTCAGCCTCAGCAATTCGGGTACGATTTTCACAGTCGAGAGCAAGAGTGGCCTGCTGTATGCGCGAACAGAACTGCTGGATTTCGAGACTCAGCGAGAGTATCTACTGGAAACGTCGTGCTCCGATGGCAAAGCGAGTGTAAGCGCCATGGTGCGAGTGACTGTGCTCAATGTGAACGAAGCGCCGGTAATCTCGAACCAGACACTTCGGGTCGCGGAGAACTCGCCAGCGGGAGGTTTGATAGGGTTGATCGCAGCGTCAGACCCAGAGCACGACGACCCCAACTACCTGACGATCGACGTCTCAGATGGGAATACGCAAAGCGTCTACGTGCAAAAACTAGAGATATCGACCCAATGCTTCTCCGGCTCTGATGACTTCGAATGGATTTCGTTCCCAGAGCCGCTCACTGGCGCGTTCGTTGTCACGGGACCAAGCTCTGCGTCAGTATCGAACATCACATTGACGTGTGCAAGCCCTGGTTTCTTGTTTGTGCTGCTGGATCACGATGGAACTGATGTTCCGCAGTGGATCTCTAGTGGAGGCTTCACTCTCATGGCTGGAGAAGGCGTCGTGGCTCAGAGCAGCTCAAGCAAGCTGGAGTTCGACATCTACATCAAGGCTGTGGATGCTGACACATTCGCTTTTCCCAGCAGCAGTAGCAGTACTACATTCTACGTCTTTGGAGCGTATCCTTCGATGCTGGAGTACTTTCTGCATGGAAAAGCGAGCAATCGGTTCGAAATCAATAGCACAGGTGAGCTGTCGCTGGCAGCTGCCGCCCCAGTTCTGGACTTCGAGAGCATTTCGTCCAAAGACCAGCCGCTCACCCTTCAAATCGCGGTCTCGGACCGTTTTGGGTTGACAACTGAAGCCACATTGTTTGTGTATGTGGACGACGTTAACGAACCACCGGCTCTCACGACGCGCACATTCCAGATTGCAGAGAATCCGGGCGTTGGTGAATGGATCGGCACACTCGTGGCCGTCGACCCGGATGCAGGAGACAGCGTGGCATTCTCTCTGGCCTTTGAGTCGTCGGCCGTGGTGGTTTCGTCGACTGGCAACATTTCAGTTCTGAACGCCTCTGCGTTCGACTTTGAGACGAAAGCGTACTTGACAATCAAAGTCCGGGCGACAGATGCGCAGGGTCTCTTTGATGAGCAAGAGGTGCAAATCGATGTATTGGACCTGAACGAAGCGCCTGCTTTCAGCAGCTCGTACTACATCCTGATAGCCCCAGAGAACACGCTAGTAGGAACTTCGTTTGGGACCCCCATCCACGCTACCGACCAAGACGCAGGGCAAACATACAATTTGCGCTACGACATCGTTCAAAAGGACGCAGGCGCGTTCCCTTTCCGCCTTGAAGGGTGCTCCGGGCAGCTTGTCGTTCAATGGGAAAAACTGGACTACGAGGTGACTAACAAATACATCTTTGAAGTCCGCGCGACAGACCCTGGATATCCCACAGCACTGATTGCAACTTCGGTTGTCGAAGTGCGCATTGCGGATGTGAACGAAGCCCCAGTCTTCGGCAACATGTCCAAATTCTCGATCCCAGAAAACTCAATAGGGTACATTGGGCAGGTGATTGTAACCGACCCGGACAAGGACTCAGCCTTGGCATTCAGTACAAATGCGAGCACTTTCGTGAACATCTCGTCCATTGGGAGAATGAGCGCGACGAAAGCGTTCGATTATGAGATGACACCGTTGGTGTTGGTGCTCGTGACTGTCGTCGACAATGGAACGAGCTGCGACGGGGTCGAGGCTGAAGACTGCGCGCCGATCTCCGTGTCAACCGTGATCGAGATCTCCATCACCAACGTGAATGAGCCACCACAACTGATCTCAAATTCACTCTCTGTACGAGAAAATCTCGGAATTGGAACGCTGGTGGGAAAACCACTGCAGGTGGTCGACGTAGACGACACGGTCGGAGACACGTGGGGATTCTCGATTCGAAGTGTTAATACCAGTGGAGCATCAGATTTGTTTGCTATTCGCGACAACGGCCAGTTGGTGACACTCGCATCTTTAGACTTTGAGCAGCAGACAACGTACGAACTGGTGGTCGCGTACTCAGATGGCGAGTTTGTGAGCTCTACCACCATATTCATCACGGTGGTGGATGTGAACGAAGCTCCCGTTGTACTAGACAGCCAAGAAGCATCGATCAATGAGAACGCAGCCGCTGGATCAGCTGTAATCACAGTCAAATTCTCGGATCCTGATGCAGTTTCCATGAACGTGCTGTCCCTGATGAGCACGTACCTTCCTTTTGCAATCGACAACTTGAGTGGCGTCATCACCACCACGCGACCCCTAAATTTCGAGGAAGACCCGCACAGTTATTCTATCAGTGTGAGGGTCTGCGACAAAGACGTATCCTCACTCTGCGGAAATGGAATCGTGGTCGTGAATGTGCTTGATGTTCCTGAAGCGCCGACGATGGGCTCTGTGACGTGCGTTGTTGTGGAAAACACGGGCGACATCATGACGGAGGAGCGTACAGCCAAGTGCAGCATCTTGGCTTCAGATCTGGATGCCAATTCTTGTTCTCGATACGAACTCGTGAATACCTCGCTCTTCGTACTCGTCCAGCCAGTTGTCTTTGACGGTATCACATCCCATACTACAGTTGACAAAACCTTGTGCATGAATTCAAGTGTCTTCCTGGTTTGGACCGGTGGGGGCTCTTTCACACACTCAGTCATCGACTTTGAAGAAAAATCTCAGTACCTTCTGGCGATCGACGTTATTGACCCCACGTTTGAGTCAACTGGGCTCGTCACGCGAAGTTCTATCACCGTCAACGTGATCGACGCAAACGACTGCCCAATTCTTGCGTCTCAAGCGTTCACAATCCGAGAGCGATCTTCAGTTGGAGCGACTGTAGGGTATCCGCTCCCTGGAAGAGACCAGGACTACGGAGACATGCTTTCGTACGCCATCGTGGAGGCCAACTCGCCTTACGGGCTCTTTCAAATTGACAGATTGTCTGGCCAACTTAGCATCGCAAGGGACCCGACTGGCAACGAACTGGTCTTTCCTACGAGCTACACGCTGCGCATTAACGTGACGGATAGGGCTCAGTGTGCCACCAGCGCGTTGGTCACAATCGCAACAGCGAATGCGAACTTCGCTCCAGCGTGGTCAAACACGCTGCCGGCCGTGTTCCTCGTGAACGAAAATGTAGCTGCTGGGACTCTTGTGGGCTCTCCGTTGCTGCAGTTCGTCTCGGATCTGGACAAAGACACGATCCAGTTCACTCTGCAGTCCAAAGCGAACACCTTCTGTGCCGACACATTCAGCCTCGGTTTGTCAGATAGCAGGCTCGTTCTGCGAACTGAGCAGACGCTCGACTATGAGTGGCGCAACTCGTTCGTGTGCACAATGGTGGCTTGCGACCCGTCCAACGCGTGCAGCGTCAAGGATATCAAAGTGCAAGTGCAGAATGTGAACGAGCCGCCAAGGTTCAGCGAGAGCGCAGTGACGTTCGAGGTGAACGAAAACCTGCCGGCTGCGTCAACACTACCGCGCTGTCTTAGCGCTGTCGACCCGGATTTCGGCGATGGAGCGCTACTGCAGTACAGTCTCCAATGCGGCAATACTGCGGACTGCAACTCATTCGCTGTTAAAATTGAGAAAGACTGCAACCTCACGGCGTGTGCGCGGATTCAGATGCCAAAGAGTCTCGACTTTGAAACTCGAAACGCGTACACTTTCAGTTTAGTTGCCAGGGACTCGAGCGGTCTTAGCGCAGCTGTGAGTGTCACAATCCATGTGATTGACGTGAATGAACTGCAGTCGTTCGTTGAAATGCCGAGTAGTCTGAGCGTGTCTGAGAATTCTGCGATTGACACGCTGCTCTTTACAGCTAAAGCTTCTGATCCCGACACGAAGTCCCCCGCGTTCAGCACAATGGGGTTCTCGCTGGTCTCGATCTACCCGATAGACATGGGCTGGGTTCGGATCAATGAGGCCACAGGTGAAGTTCGGGTGAGCGGGACAATCGACTACGAGGCAATGCAGAGCTTCACGCTAACAGTTCGCGCCAGTGACAGGAGCACTGCACCGCTAAACGTAACAACTATCTGCACCATCACAGTGGTAGATGTTCAAGACACGACCGTCGACAGCATTAGCCTTCCGTCTGGAATGGCAGCATTGTCGACGGTCGGAGGTCAGCTGGTGACGCTGACGGGAACCAATATTGGCTTCAAGCAGCGTTCAGACAGCTCCGTGACAGTCAAGACGTTAGACGTGCGCTATGGCGCTTACGGTTCGGGAGCGCCATTCGTCGCAACAAATTGCTCGCTTGCGAATGGAAATACTGATGTGCAGTGCATCACAGGAGCTGGCGTTGGCGCGGATCTTTATTGGACGGTTACGCTCGTGATGAATGTGCCGACGATCGGGGAGAAGACGTTCACGGCGACGTCAAGCAACGCGCTGACGTCCTACTCCGCACCATCGATTGCGTCTGTGGCTTGTCTCACTGCGTTCTCAACCGGAGGGAGCCTTGTCGTCAATATGGTGCTGCTGGGCAACAACTTTGGAGCTGAAAAGTTGACCGCGCGTCCCTCACCAGTCATCATCTACGGAAGTGGCTTAAAGGCTGCGAACTGTTCCTTGACTGGCGTTGCCAACGGAAGCCAGGCGATTTCGTGCCAGAGTGTAGTTGGCACTGGTCGCAACCTGTCGTTCTCTGTCATCGTGGGTGATCAGAAGAGCGACTTCGCTCCCACGAATTGCTACTACGCGCCTCCAGTGATCACTGCCATCATTGGTGGCTCGAATTTCTCCAGCACTGGTGGTGATTCTGTGGTTCTGAACGGCACGGGATTCGGCGCGAAAGGCTCTGCGAGCGTTGTCGCGTGGTACCAAAACGATCGCCACACATTCGAAGTCCCAGACTGCAAGGTAATCACTGACCACATTCAGCTGGCGTGTGAGACACTGCCAGGTACAGGGCAACTGCTGCGTTGGCAGATCGAGGTAGATGACCAGCGGAGCGATCTTTCGAGTAGCCTCACTTCGTATGCAAAGCCCTTCATTTCCAATGTGAAAGGGTTCATCGACATCTCGACGGCGGGCGGGTCTGTTTACTACGTTGAAGGAGGCGAATTTGGTCCCGACAGTGCGCTCTTTGAAGATCCGATCGTCGAGTACACTTTGAACGGAAAGCTTGTGTATCGCAGCGTCAATTGCAAGCGCAAGTACGTGAACCCGAGTATTCACAACTTACTCGAGTGCGTAGCGGTCCCTGGCACGGGGACGTTTCACTCGTGGCGAGTGGTCGTGGAAGGCCAGTACTCAGATTGGAGTGCGCGAAACACTTCCTACGCTGGACCGGTGGTGCTCAAGGTGTTCCGCCCGAGCGGAGAGACGCTGCTGAAGACCGAGGGCCTGCAACAAGTGGTCATCACGGGAAAGAATTTTGGCGAGCGGGACGTGGCGAATGTCTCGAGCGTCACCTACGGAATCACGGGCTTTGAGTTCACAGCTATCGACTGTGCGATCGTTGTGAGCCACGAGCGAATTCTCTGCACAACGGCACCAGGCGTCGGTAGTCGCCTCATGTGGGTCGTGACAGTTGACGGTCTCGCCAGTGCAATGCCCACTATCAGCTACGCGAAACCCTTCATCTTATCGATTGAAGGTCCTGGTGCCACTAACGGCAAAGTAGCAGGCTCCGAAGTGGTCGTCCTGCGAGGCGGGAACTTTGGACCAAGCGACGTACCGATCGAGACTATTTCGTATGGTGCCACGGGCCGCGAGTACTTTGTGACGGCGGTTGTGGGACACAATGACTCGGTCATTTCTTGTCTGACGGTGCCAGGTGTGGGCGAGAACCTCACGTGGATGGTCTCTGTAGGCGACCAGGAGTCGACTATCGCTGCCGCAGTACAGAGCTCCTACGCGCCGCCGATGATCTCTTCTTATGCCCCGAAATCAGCGAAAACAGATGGATCAACGCAGATCACGATCATGGGCTCCAACTTTGGTACCAACTTGACTTTCGCGGCGTCGCGTGTGGTGTTCACGCCGCCGCAGAAGAGCGCAAGCGCTTTCAAGATCCCGATCGTTGGTTTTGGTCCACTCTCCTCAAGTATCGGCGGTGCGGATGAGTTTATGAAAGTTCAGATTCCCGTTGGCTACGGCATGGGAGGCTCGCTGGCGATCTTTGTCGGTACTTCAAGCATCCAAAAGTCCCAGTATACTCCTGTGGACTACGAATCGCCAGTGATTGACGTGGTGTTTACAGACGAAGGCCCATCGTCGTGCCTGCCATCATGTGTGAGTCTGGCGGTCACAGGAAGCAATTTGTACGTCACGGGGCGACTCATTATCTCAAAGTCACCGCTTACGGCAAACAATCGCGACAGCTTCAGCAGCCAAAGCATCGCGTTCTCAGCGTGGACCCACGACTCGATCATCGTACCAGAGTACGTTGGACGTTTGGGGTACGTTACCGTTGTGATAGGCGAGAGCGTGTGGAGCAACTCGGCTCCTTTCAGCTGGGAGGACCCCGTTCTTCTCGACTGGAACACGCTTGGCGCGACCTGCGGCGTCTTGGATTGCAGTACTTCGCACCAGCTGGACGGCGACCCGACCCTCTATCGCACAGTGAAAACAGACACGCCGGGTGTTTACAAGCAAGAGTCTGTTACAGCGGGTGGCGCAAGGCTGAGCATGTACGTAAAGAACGTCGGTCGTAGTCCTGTCGTCACGATTGGAGGCACCACGTGCATGAACGCCCAGCTTAGCACGCCCGTGTTTTCAGCGAGCATCATCCTGCTCACTGGAGTCACGGATGTCGTGCATATCAGATTGCTCACGTGCGTCATGCCGAGCGGGCAGGGCAAACAGCTCCCGCTTGTGGTTGTTCGCGGAACCACTCCCAGTAGTGCGCGGTCCATCAGCTACATCCCCCCTGAGCTGGACTGGGTGGCGTTTGGCGCCACGTTTTCTCCAACCGTTGGGAAAACAATTTCTGCTAGTGGAGCCAACTTCGGGACGAGCCCTAGTATTCTCCTTGGAAAAAGTCAGACGCTTGTGATTTCGCAGCACAACCACTCGTTCATCCAGTTCATGATCCCTCCAGGCGAAGGTGCCGACTTGGAGCTCGCTATCTATGGCGGAAACCAGTTCTCAAAGACCACTTTCAGCTACGACAAGCCTGTGATTTACGATATTTTAGTTAGTGATGCGTCGACGAGTGGCGGAGGTGTGTTGACGATGATGGGGATTAACTTTGGCTCAAGCGCGCTGTCTTCGCTTCACTCAGTGGCTCTGGGCAGCGCTTTTCGGTGCGCTATCCAGAGCGTGACTCACAATCTGCTCACGTGTGTGATCAGTGAAGGTCAGGGAAAAGACCTGCTGGTTGTCGTGTCTGTCAGTGGACAGCTGAGCGTCAACACCAACATCACATTCGGGTACGATCCGCCAGTGATTTCCTCTATCAGCCAGACAGACGGATCGACCAATGGATACACTTGCGGCTGCAATCTCGATCCGGAGCAGCCCTGCTCGACGAGGACGTATCCGTTCGAGTGCCAGTACCTAGAGGGCAGCGCGACATCAAGTGCGACAACGCTGAGTAGCTACTGCATCAATACGAACGTCAACAGCCAGCTCACAAAAGTCACAGTGACCCAGGTGCAAGACGTGTTCTCCAACGGCAAACCAGTTTACACGAGCGACCTTTACTCCTCGATCCAGCTGGTGCGACTGAGCGGTATCTGGACGATCTTACAAGCAGATGCAGCAATCTACAGAGCTGATGCCTCGACAGACAATCCGCCACCGTCTAACTGGAAGGATACGACTTTGACTCCACCAGCGTTGGCTACGTATATGACGGTTTACCCGGGAACGTGCGCGGCAGTCACCACGAGGATATGTCCTGCCGACACGGATCGCTGCGAGCCAGTCGCTATCACGCTGGCTGGCAACAACTTTGGCGTTAAGGCTAGTGACTGGACCTTGCAGCTAGTTGGTGCGTCCTCAGAGTACCTATTAGCGACCATCAACATCACAAGCGACGACATTTTGTACTTTAGCCACACGAACATCAAGTTCAATCTCCCACCTGGTCAGGGCTACGACCGTCGTGTGAACCTGGAGATATCGGAGCAACCTGCAGTGAACCAGTCGATCGCGTTCGGGTACAGAAAACCGGAGCTGATGGCTCTGAATGCGCTAACCACCAATCTTTCGACATGCGGTGGCTACCAAATGGTTCTCTATGGTAGGAACTTTGGAAGAGAGAACACGAAAGTGCTGGTTGGAGGTCGAGAGGCGAGAGCGGACGTTCACAGCAGCCACCCACGCGCGTGTCCCGAGAGCAAGTGCCAGTTCAACACCAGCGGACCATGCGTCGACGAAACCAATTCGGTGTGCTTTCCGTCCAAGTTCACCGCGTCCCCATCATTCGCTTATACGAACGAGTGCGATACGACGAAGCAACAGCAGGTTCTGTGCGCTCTGTCGACTGCGAAGGTTGAGGGCGAAAGCCTGGTCGCTCATGACGACTACATGATCATAGTGATTGTTCCTCCCGGTTACGGTGCCAGCCTCTCTGTGCACGTGGTGGTTGAAAACTATGCAAGCAATGCTCTGCTGTTCTCATACAACCAACCGGTGGTGACAGCCCAAATGCCCAACCAGCCGGACGCAAACGGAGGCAGTGCCATCACGATCCGAGGCAGCGACTTCGGCTGTTTCCCGAATCAGGAGATCACCATCGACTTCAAGGACGAGGGCTCGACCAGTACATCGCGTCGTCTGTTCACATCTCAGACACCCGCAGAGGCAACAGTTGGGATGGGTGGGATGTCTATGCTCACGAGCGGAAGTTCCACTGCGCCATCACCAGCTACGAACGCGTCCGATTCGTCAAGTGTCGTGTGGCAGAGTGCCTCCGTGCTAGTCTGGACGCCGCCTAAGACCAAAGCTGGATCCACGAGCATCGTGCTCTCGGTCGGAGGCAACGTCATGTCCGCGTCGAGTCAGACAGAGCTCAAGTTCCAGTGTAGCAACGGTTTCTACAAGACGTCGAGCCTGTACTGCGACGAATGTCCAGATGGAGCTACCTGCAAGGGTGGGGACTCACAACCAGAGGCAATGCCTGGGTACTGGCGTGAAGGAGACGTCGTGCTCGCGTGCGACCCCAGCTACGCGTGTCTCGGCGCGAACGTCTGCGGAGAAGGCTACACTGGCGTGCGCTGCAACGAGTGCTCGGACAACTTCCACAAGCTCAACAGCGAGTGCCAGGTATGTCCCGACCAGAAGTGGTTGACGGTGATCGTGATCTTTGTCGTCGTGTTCATCGGTGCGGTGATCAGCTACCTGCTCACGCGAAAGGGCGTGAGTCTCGGACTATTGTCAATCGGCATCGACTACTTTCAGACGCTCTCAATCTTCGGAAACGCGCGTATCGCGTGGCCCGAGAAGATCCTCTCGGTGTTCTCCACGATGTCCGCATTCAACCTGAACTTGGAGCTTATCGCGCCAGAGTGCTTCAGCGTCCAAGTCTCGTATCTGAACAAGTGGGCGATGATCGAGGTATTCCCACTGATCCTCACGATGGTGTCACTCACGCTCTTCGTTGCGCGGTATATCTACAAGCGCGTGGTGCTGCGGCGCACGACGCGCTTGACGTCGCACAAACCACAGCTGTTCGGCTCGACGCTCGTGATGATGTACTATCTGTTCCTGTACCTCACGAGGACGTCGCTCGAGGTGTTCAACTGCGTCAAGTCGATCCCGTCCGACGGCCACACATACATGGTGTCCATCTACGCGCGCTGCTACGAGCGAGGCGGCATCCACCTCAAGCTCTTTCCGTTCGCGGTGCTGTCTTTCATCGTGTACTCGATCGGGTACCCGTTCTTCGTGTTCTTCACGCTCTCGAAAAACCGCGCGCTCGTGATGGAGGACCAGCTGCTGCGCGCGATGCGGCGCGGGACCAACCGCCGCACGAACCCGAACTGCTGGGAGTTCCGCAAGAAGTTCTCGAAGATTTACTATCAGTTCAAGCCCAAGTTCTGGTACTGGATGGTGGTGATCATTCTGCGCAAGTTCCTGCTCGCAGTGGTCGGCCTGCTCTTTCGCCAGTACCCGACGTTTCAGCTGGCGTCCGTGATGATGGTGCTCTTTGTGAACTACGCGTTCCAAGTGCGCAACCGGCCATACATGAGCGCCTACGAGATGCAGCACGTCGTGGACGACTACGCCAAGCACGTCGCCCATGAGACGCGGCTCGCGAAAGCTCGGGGCGAAAAGTTCATCCAGCCAGCGCACCTGCGGATCGTAGACGAAGGTCATTCAAACGCGCCGCTTGCTGCATGGACCCCCGCGGGGGCTCGTGGAGACAAATCCGCCGGCAACACACGGGCACCTAGCAGTGGCGGTGCTCGCAGAAACGAAGTGTCAATGATTTCTTCGCGCCACGCTCCGCTCCAGTCGCAGCAGCAGCGGCAGAACATGAACATGGTCGAGTACCTCTGGGACCACAACACGGTCGAGTCCACACTGCTGTTTAGTGCCTGTCTCGTGCTGCTGAATGGCGTCATGTTTGAAAGTGGCCAGCTGGGCAACTCAATTGATGGCTTCAACAACGTCTCGGCCGAGCTGCTGTCCGCGTGGACGATGCTGCTCATCTTTGCGAGCGGCGTGTACTTTCTCGTGGTGCTCGTGACGGAACTCATGGTCGCGCTGCGTCCAGACTACTTTACGAAGATCAACAAAGTGCAGAAGGTGTTCAGCCAGCACTCACCGCTCAAGTCCAAGGCTGCGAAGGGACAGAGACGGCGCGCAGACGACGTCGTGAGCAACTTTGAGAACGCAGACGACGACGACGGGCTGGAGATGGTGGCGCACATGACTGCGAACCCGCTGCACCAGAAGCAGGCGGAGGCGAACGCGCGCGTGCTGCTGCAGAAGACGCGCCAGCAGGATGCCATTCTGGCGCTACAGGAAATGAAATTGCGCGGGTTTGAGCGCAAGCAACACCGACGCGGCAGCTTTGCGCTCCCACAGGTCCCTGATGACTCGGGAGAGCGCTCGGATCATTTTTCTGGGGACGGCGCTGAAGACACCGACCAGAGGAAATCTCGCCGACACCGAAGCGTTGCACCAGGACCACTGATGACGTCTCTTGAACGGCAGCGACAGCAAGACCGCTTTTCGGATTCGGAGTCAGATTCGGAGGAAGAGTCGAACGCGAGTGAACTGACGATGGAGGAAATCACAGCCCAGATCCAGAGCACGGACGATATTAACGCGAGTGGTGCTGGCGGTCCTCGAAGAGAAAGGCTGTAGGTTGTATACCACTATGTAATGTACTCTTTTGTCAAAATTGATTTCATTCTATCACACACGTGAACATGGTATTGAGATGCTCGCTTGGTGACACTCTTTTCTACATCTGTCAGTACTGCGCGTGGATTTTTCGCATGAGCTTGAGCACCGAGAGCTTCTCTACATCGTGTTGGAAGCTACAGGCCTGTAACTCTGCCTGCCTCGTCCACTCAGTCGTCCTCTCGTGATCGAAGTCAGTATCCGAGGCGTCACTCGACTCCACGCACAGATGACTTCGCTTCGTCGCATTGATATACAAATCGAGGTGTCCGAGATGGCGGAACACGTCCGCGAGGATCCACCAGACGCTGACATGCTGAGTTTGCTCCGCCGGGTCATCCAAATCCCCTTGTCCGCCTATAGGATGCAACATGTAGAGCATCAGCCTGCAAGCGAGCAGGTAGTGCCCCTGCGCCACCGCGCGCTGAGCAAACTCGTTGAGCATATCCCACTTCCGCGATGAAGTTGAAGTTGCTTGTTTACGAGGCTGGCTCCACAAATCTCTCTCCTCAGACGCACGGAGCTCTTTCTGCGCGAGGTTCCACTGTCGCAGCGCCGCGCTCCACGCCTCTCTACTCGCAGTCCGAGTGTCCGAATGTTTCTTCTGCCGCTCCAAGCCGATAGCACAGAGACAGAGAATGTCGCGCTCCAGGTACGGGCTCGGTGGCATGTCTTGGATGTACGTCAGATACTCAACACTCTGAGCCCACTCTCCTCTCTGCTGGAGCTGCACAGCCGCCAGGAGCAGCCAAAGTGGGAACGCCTCGTGCTGCGCGAAGAACTGGATCAGTCGTGCCAGCATCCGCAGTGAACCGCCAAAGTTCTCCATGTGCATCATCACGACCGCCGTGTCCTGAAGAATAAATGGATCGATCTCATTAAGTGCGTCTCGTGAAGTACTCTGGAAGTAATCGTTCAGCGCAGTGCAGTACGTCTCGTAGGATCTCGTGAGGTTATACGCGTCGTAGGACGAGTACCAGGCCATGTGATGGGAATACGCGAGAGCCAGGTGATCTTCCCAGTTTAATCCTGTCGGGTTGAGCTTCCACGCTCGCTCAAGCACGCATGCAGCATTCCAGAAGTCTCCGGTTCGATGCAACCCCATCCCGAGCGCCTGCAGGATCTCAAATACGGTCGCGTCAGGACGACATGTCGATGCACCGCAGTCTGGCACTCCAATCGAAACTGCGAGGGTGTAGATCTTTATCCGAGCCTTCTCCTTCTTTATCACGCGCGCCATGAGCCAGGATCTCAAGAATATCCTGACCTTGCGCAGTGCGTGCTTCTCCAGGATTGTCTGGAAAATCTTCTTGGTGCGGAACCGTTGGTACAATCTCTGGATTACACGGCTCGCTCTCTCGCGGTTCCTTTCTCTCACGACCATCGCCGTCTCACACCATCGCCATTGGAAGTACTTTCGCTTCCACCAGCGCAGAATGCGTCGACTCAGCACTTTTTTCTTGAGAACGACGTAAGGACGCACACGATGAAGGAAGAAGCGCTGGATACGCTTCTGCGCGAGTTTCTTCGTCTTCTCGGCTGCGTTCGCAGCAGAGTTTGCGACTTGTGTGTCCTCCGAGGACTCTTGAAGCGCGAGCAGCAGTTGTTTTTTTACCTGCGCATTTCGAAATTTCCGCATGAACAGGATAATACTTCGGATGCACGAACGCAGGAATTGGATCGAGGCAGTCGCCTTCGCCTGGCGCTGTCTGAGTTCCTCGTTTATCAGGTCTTGCTGTTTTTTGGCTTCCACTCGCTGTTTCGCCTCGTATCTCCAGCGCATAAACGCACTTTGGATCACGACCGCCACCCATTTCACCTTTGCAGCGGTTTTCCCTTCCACGAATGCCATCGGGAAGTTGTGTGACGAATTCACATCTGCATCTTCAGCGGCTAGAGCGATAGTTCCCGCAATTTCTTTTAACAGCAGAACGATAGATGTAGCGTCCTCCTCTTCCTCCTTCTCTTCCTCCTCATATGGAGAAGCTGGAGGTACTTCGACAATCGGTCTGGGCTGCCGCAGAAAGCGAATCCTGCTCAGCGAAATGTCGAATTGGTACGTCTGAGTATCGTCAAACAATTTCATTTCTTCTACTGCGTCTCGCTGCTGACGCAGGAGCGAGTTTTCGATGAGTGCCAGCTCTCTCTCAGTCAATTTGCACATAACGTTCCGTTTTTCCGGCAGCTGCGTCTTTGTTTCCATGAGCTCTCGCTGTCGCTCTAGGCTCTTGTGTTGCTCGACGCGCTCCATCCAACTCAGCGCCGTTTTCTTGAGATCTGCGAGTGGTTTGGAGTAGTAGACGAGTTCATCTGACTTTTGGTTCTCACGTTGATAAACAATCCTCTGAGTCTTTTCTGCGCGGAACGCGTACCAGTTGAACTCGCTCTTACCGCCGCGCCTCCACTTGTCTTGCACAAGGCTTAGTAAGTTCTCCTCGCTGCCATTTCTTTCTTTCGTCAGGTGCGGAATCACAGTGCATTGAACTGGGTTTGTAGGTGAGTGGTGATGCTTTGCCAGACAACGCTGGAGTTCATCTTTGCTTCTTGGGAGGTTTTGATTTGCTTTCGCTGTAGTCGCTCTGTCGGCACTGGTTCGTGGATGATATCGCCAAGGCTTTGAGTCTTCTAGCGCTTGGTTCACAAAGAGCCTCTGCCGACACTCGTTGCAGTTCCACCTCGCGATCGCATCCGCAGACGGCCGAACGCGCACTTTCTTCCCTTGAGTAGTGATCAGCGGCGGTTGCTCCTGGAAGGCGGGATGCTGCTTGAGCGGTGGTGTGAAGCAGTACAGATGCCGCCGGAAGGAGCACGAGGCGCAGCGGACGATGAGCTTTCCGTTCAGATTGCTCTTGCACCGGCCACAGCCACTCAGGGCTGAGGAGAAGGAGGTGTCCATCTCGTTTTCGCGCTGTCTCCGTCTGAACACTTTGGTTTGAACTACACCATCGGTGGTCATGTCCGGCACAAGTTCTTGCTCTAGTGCAATGGTACTAGCCCAAGCAGGCTGTACTTCTGTGGTCACCGAGTGTTCTCTGTTGCCACCAATAGGCGACCCCTCCAGCGGCTGCTCGTCATACGCCCCGCTGCTCTCACTCGGATCCAAGTCGATTTCGTACTCATCCAGATCACTCTCCTTCATTCCGCCCACCTTAGCTGACGAAGTGTCTTGGGGATCAGAATCCTGCTCCTCTAGTCCACCGAACGCAACTTCTGAGCCGTCATCCAGAGCGTCCTGCGCACTGCTACCAGCGCACGCATTACCTGTAGCTGTGGGCGCTTCCACCGGGAGGGAGGAACTGAACCACACCTCCATCTCATCGTACTCGTCGTCCGCTGGCACGGCTTCTGGTGGGTCGTAGCTATGGTTTACGCCCAGAGTCTGACGCAAGCACGCATCACTCTGGAGGCTCATCGTGGTGGGCAAGAAAGTGAACCAAAGCAATTACCTGGCCATAACCGAGAGGCTAACAATAGTTTAGCAGACCCCCTTCGTTTTTTTAAAGCTGCTTATTCGAAATAGAGTGCGAAGGAGGATCGATCACATTGCGGTAGAGTGTACCCTCGGTTTTATACTGATCCTGTCGTTCGTTCACAGAGAAGCGGTCGGCGGTCCAGTTGAAGACTTGAAGCCAACCAGCCTGCCGCCGCCTTCAGGGTGAATGACTGGCCCTCGCTGCGATCGCTTGAGGAGAGACAGTCGAGCGTTAGACCGCTATGTGGAACCGTGAGCAGCATCCACAGACACCAACGATATATACAGGACTGTAGAGGCTGAATCGGATTCGACATCCACGTGCGCTACTGTACGGTATTCTGTAGAACAAATTCGCATCTGACATAAAGCACAGAAGGTTGAAGTGAATGAATGAATGGACAATGAAGCAACAACTCCAACACTACAAGAGAGATCGCGCGGATGAAGCGATCGTTTCCGAATGGCTGTGTGAGTGTTGGGCTTCCAACTGTCCATGCGCATCCTGCAGACCAAAATGCACCGAGTGAAGTCGGTTGTCTCGCTGAGCAGCAGTGCCTTTATTTGATTAGCTTCCAAAATGTGGAGTTGCAGCACTGCTATATTTCATGGAATAGTTACTCCAAAAATGGTACTCTCGCATAAGCGATCTCATAAGTTTCCGACTCGTAGACACGATGATATGCTTGACGTTCTTGAGTGCATGCTCGCTCCAGTTAAAGCCATACAGTACTTTCATCACGTCGATAATGCAGTACTTGTGATGGAAGTACGCGCTAGCTGTGCCTACCTATCGTATCTTTATGCCTACTGCTTGTAAAAAAGCACATCGTTCTCGAGATTTTGGCTGTGCTAGTTGCTTCGCATCTCCGATAGTATATATATATATGCTTTTCTCAGTCTCTGTCTAACACTAATCAATGCATCGGTGATTTTAACGCTAGATATACATACATCACATGCACACGTATATAGAAGTCATGGCACTCTTGATATATGCGCAGACTCGGTCTGTTGAAGCTGTAGATAATTCTGCGGTTTTCCCTCAGTACAGGATGTCTTCTTCGTGTTTCTTTCTCTTGTGCTTCACTCGCGCGTGGGCGTGGGCAGCCGCTCGATCTCGCGCCAGGAATGGAGTTCGGTTTTGGGATGGTGTTGGTGCTGATGCCGATGTTGGTGCTCACACCGTTGTCGGTGTTGGTGTCGGTGTTGGTGTCAATGCTGGTGGTGTGGACGCGACGCGAGCCACGTGTTTGCGTTTTAGGATGTAGGTGATCTCCGGTTCTTGGGGAGGAGAGGGGATGGCAGCGCTAACTGAGTTGATTGCGCTTCCTTGGGTGGAGCTGGGTTAAGTTCTTTTTTCCCTCTCTTTTACAACCAGGTTATTCAGGGTTTGTGGGTTCATCCCTATCGCTGACGCTGCGAGTACGATCGACCAGGTCGGGTACTCGTCCAACACCAACACCACCTCGCGTACTTTGAGTACAGGGTCGGTTTTTTACGTACGTTGATGGGCGGTTTGTCGGGTGCTGTGGGGTTGTGACCATAATTTGTTGCTCGGAGTGGCTGGTTGCGTTGGAAGATTGATCCTTGATAAGTGAGAACGCTAGACAAGTACTCTCGTTCTGTCTTGCATCTATGGTGCATGATAATTTGAAAACTATGACTGACTCAACATCGGCATAAAAAACTAACTGTTACATAACTGCTTGATACATTTCTAACTGTCACTTGCATCAATGAACAGCTACAGTGCGCGCCAAAATCTTACACACCTAAAAAAAATGAATGAGGAGAACTCCCCACAGAGTTTTATGTTTGCAGAGCTGATTTTTGGACATGTTAGAGCGTATTTGGAACATTCTTGTGGCGAACTTTTAGCTCAATTGAGGATCTCTGATCCGCAAGGCAGGACAATATACATTTAGAGATGTCGACAGAATCTTAAGGACAGACGGAAATAGAGCCATTTGGGGGGCGATCACGCATGATTTACTGATTATAGAGGGAATAGTGGTGTTGATATTGACTGTAGGTTTGTTTGTCATTGACTAATTTTACGCGGGGTGACCCATCATGCCAAAGGATTCAGGACTGACCAAGTTTCAGCAAGGCAAGATTTTGGCGTATGTGAGCATGAAAATATCGCTCCGAGAGATCACAAAAGCCATCAGATGCTTGAAGAATGTGGTGCAAGATTTTCTGAAGGACCGGGAAGGCTACGGTACGGAGAAGAGCACGAGAAGGCCACTGTCGCTGAAGGTACACGACCGCATTCGTCTGAAGAGATTTATCTCAAGTGGAGAGTACACCGCAAATCAGATCCACCAGGAGCTTGGTGTTGAAGCAAGTGTTCACACTGTTCAGCACGAGCTGCAGCGTTGCGACTACTTGAAATACGAGAAGATCAACAAATCTCCATACATGTCGAACGGTCACAAGACGCTTCATGTTCAGTGGGTGGAGCACCAAATCCGTCTGCGCACAGACTGGAGCCGCATGGTGTTCTCGGACGAGAAAAAGTTCAGCCTTGATGGCCCCAATGGCTGCAAGTACTACTGACACGACCTCCGAACTGACAAGAAGATCATGTCGAGCTGCCGTTCTGGTGGTAGATCTATCGTGAGGTGGGGTGGGGTCTCATTTCTCAGGAAGACTCGACTGGCCTTTCTAAAGGCAGCCAGGACGCTTACAAGCCATCTATTCGAGTTCATTGAGGGAGTCCATGAGATAGATTACGTTTTCCAGCATGACAACACCAGCATCTACCGAGCCAACACAACAAAGCTCTTCCTCGCGGACCTCAACATCAAGACCTTGGACTGGCCAGTGCTCTCTCAGGGACTTGAATCCAATTGAAAACCTGTGGGGTATCATAGCGACGCGGGTGTACAAGAACGTCCGTCAGTATCCTATCACTGACGAACTGAAATGTGCAATTGTGGAAGTGTGGGATGATATTTCGTCTGATTTTCTTCTAAAATTCACAAAATCAATGTTTGGCAGATGCTTGGCTGTTGTTAGAAGCAAATGCAGTAGAATTGTTTATTAGACGCCCTCTGTAACACTCTATAATCAGTAAATCATGCGTGATCGCCCCCCAAATGGCTCTATTTCCGTCTGTCCTTAAGATTCTGTCGACATCTCTAAATGTATATTGTCCTGCCTTGCGGATCAGAGATCCTCAATTGAGCTAAAAGTTCGCCACAAGAATGTTCCAAATACGCTCTAACATGTCCAAAAATCAGCTCTGCAAACATAAAACTCTGTGGGGAGTTCTCCTCATTCATTTTTTTTAGGTGTGTAAGATTTTGGCGCGCACTGTAGCTGTTCATTGATGCAAGTGACAGTTATGGTGCATGTGACTTTTTAGTTGCTTCTCAACCAAAAACTGCTCGGTCGACCATTGTCCAGTACGAGTTTCCGCTTTTTTTTTTGGTTGGAACGGCGACACTGCGAGCGTAGGTTCGCAATTTGAACCAAAAAAAGAACTGATAGTGGACAATAGTGGACCAGCATTTTTATTGCAAGGAAGATAAGAACGCTTGCCATTATCCAAAGATAAAATCTCAATTTTTACCTGAGAGTTACCTGATGCCAGTGCTTGCAATTCGCAATTTATGCACAGTACCTTAAATATGATACTAAAGTCTATCTCAGTTAACAACGACCCTGAGATTTGGCAATTGTATGGAATGATTTTCAATTGAGGGCGGCTGA
>JALBZB010000048.1:0-62145 GCA_038050625.1 Pythium sp. MPC-2022a
GCACGGCAAGAAAACACACTACTGATCACGCGAATGCAACGCTGGGAACCAGGTAAAAAACGACTCTACACTCGGTGAACCTATCTCTATTTCCAGGCGTATTTTTGTTTTTGGCTCGCCATTTGATCAGGACTCCTCGTAATTGAGCACAATAAACGTCAAATCGTTTATAAATGCGTTTTCTATTCGCTTTGAAACTTTACTGTTCTGAACAGCTTTTGCCGCTTCAAAATTCAATATTTCATGGGTGACCCTATTCCTATTTCCGGCACTGTACCTATTTTATATCTCAGCACATCTTCACCCACCATCACCCGTTACTTTTTTCCACCCAAAATCATGGGTATAGATCTTAAAACAACCGGCTCCTCTCGTGTGGTTGTTACTTCAGAGCTCGAAGTGGAAGAGAGAGAAAGCACACTCTTCTTGTGTCATTTTTCGGCCAGCAAAGCAAAACACACAAGCGACGAGCAACCATGGCGAAGACGACGACGCAGCGCACGCCCACGGACGTGTTCTTCTACGTGCCCAACCTCATCGGCTACGCACGCGTGCTGCTCACGGCCTACAGCCTCGCGGTCGCCAAGACGGACCCGAAGAGCAGCGTGGTCTGCTACGCGCTCAGCTTCGTCTGCGACTACTTTGACGGCTTCTTCGCGCGCTGGTTCGACCAATGCTCCAACTTTGGCGCCGTGCTTGACATGGTCACTGACCGGTACGCCCCTTGCATCACGCCCCATTGTGTAGCTATTGCCGCGATGATGCTGCTGCTGGGCTTTGTGCTAACTTGGCGTATTATTGCGTATTTTGTGTCAATCGCATGCTCTTTGTCTGTCTCCCTTGCGCAGCTGCTCGACCGCGGGGCTCCTGGTGATCCTGTCGCACCTGTACCCGGACTTCCTGCTCGTGTTCCTCTTCTTGCTGATCTTGGACTTCTCGAGCCATTGGTACCACATGTACTCGTCCAAGGGCCACCACAAGACCGTGGCGGTGGAGCGCAACTGGCTGCTGCGCGTCTACTACGGCAACTACCCGTTCTTCGGCTACTGCTGCGTTGGCACGGAAGTGTTCTACATCCTGCTCTACGTGCTGCACTTCTACCCGACGGCGCTCATCCCGGTCGCGAACGTGCCGCTTGCGAACGTGAGTTTTAGTTTTTACTGCGTCTCGGCTCATGTTGCACGCATGACTTACCTGTTTCTGTATCTCGTATGTTGCTGCAGCTCTGCTACTACGTCTGCCTCCCAGCGTGCGTGCTCAAGAACTTCATCAACGTTGCGCAGCTGACGAGCGCCGCCCACTCGGTTGCCGTGGAAGATGTGGCCGCTGCCAACAAGTCCAAGTAAGCAACAGTTAGCGACACCAGCGATTACACGCCTGACCCACACACTCCCCATGTGTGGACAAAACATTTAGGAAAGAGAGACACGAGCAACACTTGGACAAATAAACGGGTAGGCATCTCCCTAAAAACCTTCGCTTATACAAAATGAAAAAATGAGGGTACCAATAGAAGGCAGAACTTGCTAGCCTGTGCCGATACGTAAAGTGCGGACCAGACGATGAGGAACGCGGCTGAGCTATCTGTGTGTTCGTGCTGTATGTGCGTGTGTGTGAGGAAAAGATTCTCTATGAGTCCAAACGGTTGACGACCCCGTTATGCCTGTTCAGAGGAGCCCAATGCAGCCGTCGGAGATGGCGCGGATCCATTTGCACGCGGATACAAAATGTCGTAGTGGCCCGGTCTGTACAGCAAATGCAGCATCACTGGCTCCTGCGCTTCCGAGGTGAGACTGCCTGGCGCCGCGCCGGTTCGTGGAGATGACGATGGTGAGTTGGCAGCCGTTGTCGTCAAAGAAGCACTGGGCGAGCAGATGTACGTCTGCAGCTCCTTCGCGCTCCCGTCCAAGTACTCGATCTTCACGCCAATGTCTAGCGCCTCCGTCAGCGCCGCGATCTGCGGCTGATCGCACTCTTTCCCCATGGGCTCAACCTGCAAACAAGACGCAACCACTCCCAAGAAAATGAGTATGACGATTCTGTATGCAGCATTGCAAATGACACCATACCTCTGCAGCGCAGAACTGCGCGACTGTCTGTCCAGGAAACAGTCCCTCGATGAACGGCTGGAATTTGTCTGCGTTCTTCTTCAGGTGGCCCGCTGTCAGTAGCCGCGCATACCAAACCTAAGCAGCAGAGATTTCAGTACAACAGTCAACACTTCAACGTAAACTATCCGTTCTTCAAAGTGCTGCACATCTGCCATACCAAATACTCGGACTCGCCGCCTTCCGTCTGGAAATCCTGCACTGTACAATCCGGATCCGCGCGCACACGATACAAGCGAGTTAAGGAAAATAAGAATCACTGATCAACATGCATTTACACATAACCACACGGGCAGCGCAAAAGAAGGATATAGTTCAGGGAGCGAGCGCGTCTCCATCGCAGCGAGGTAGTCGACGAACGTTTCCCAGAACGCGTCGATCGCGATCTCGCTGTAGCCGACGGCGACCAGCTCACACTTGGACGCGCGGATCTTCTCCTCGATGCGCGCGCGCAGCTTGGCCACGTTCGCATTCCCGTTACCACCATTGCTGTTGCTATTGTTACTGCTGAGCAGCTGCTCGCAGAGCGCGAAGATGAAGCCCCGGAAAAAGCAGTTGCCGTCGCCGCGCACACGGCGCATCGCGTCGTAGCGCTTGTTGAGCGAGTCGATGCCGGACATGAAGTTTTCGTTCGCGTTGCCGATGTACTCGGCCTTGAGGCAGAGCACGGACATGGGGTCGGACACTAGCGGGCCCTGCGAGGCCGCCTGGCGCCACTCTTCCTCGTCCGCGCGCGGCTCATCGTCCATTTTGCTTGGAAGCGGTCGTTTGCTTGCTTGCTTCAAGTGTGTAAAACTGGGAATGGATTTGTATTTTGGCAGTGCGTTACGCTGTATAAGAGCAGGGCATACAAGCTTGAAGATGCACGGGCTTTTATTCAGGGTGCTCTTATATCCGGAGATCAATCAATTGGGTGGGATAAAAATTGTACCATAAGAACTGACAGCTACAAAAACATTTTCAGTGTGGCTCATCTCGAATGTAGGAGGCTTTCTTTACGAGCTGCAACTACCGGTGATGGTGTGATACTGTCAACATTGTGCGATGCTCAATAAAGCTACTCCATCTAGGACTTTGTTGACATGAGCAAAGCGACGTCAACTCTACCGCCCATGTATTTGCAGAGCGAAATTGTATGAGCCTATCAAATGTCAGTCCTGGCTGGCCCATAGCCCCTCGGTTCTTGCGAATGATGGTCGATTATTGTGTGCTTTACGGTACTTGAAATGTGTTCTCTTCACACACCAACAAAAACAACGCAAGGGATCAAATAGGTGGTGGTTGAGAAGCCAACATAAAACGGTAATCGAATATTCAAAACCAAAAGCAACGCAATGCTGGACTCTCGCATCTACTTCGGGTTCGCTCTTGCGTGCTCTGGTTCCTTCCAAATGCTGTAGTTCTCACGCTGCTCCGAGAATACTCGAAGATTCCCAGTTCGTGACCTTGAAATGAGAACAAGCAAGTTAGTTGTTAAAACTGTACAGCTGCTACTTCAACGATGGTCCAGCACATTTCAATGTAATTGCTCGTGTGCAAAGCACTTTAGTACCTCATAGAAGACGTAGCACTGCACGACGTGCAGTCCCGTGTCGGTGTTATTGCTATTCGCGAGGAACTTCAATTGCTGCCCAGCGAGCCAGTGGCCTACGGGCAGGAGGAACACCAATTCTCGATCGTATCGCACCACTGCATTCATCGCCGTGAAAGTGCCCTAGCAAAAATCGTGAAATCCACAACGTAACGGTTATCGGAATGGACAGCCCTACCCAGCATCATAGATGATATTCAGGTGTACCTCAGAGAGCACAGTGCTATTCTCGTGGCTGAGGGTCCAACAACCGGAGCGCGCCAACTGCCACCGGTAGTTCTCTCCGACTCGCTGCTGATTCTCTGTGATGCTGAACGGGAAGCAGATGCGTACAAGCACGCGGTAGTAGCCCGCGCAGTGGATGGACGCAGAGAAGACGACGCAAAAGAGTCTGAACGGGTCTTGCTGTGGCTTTCGAATGCGCTTGGTTGTCCACTGAAGAGAATCGCCAATATCGCCATTGCAGGGAGAGTAGGACAAACTGGAGCTGATGTGCCGGTCTTCAGGCTGCCAAAAGTGTAATATCCATACAACACATAGGAAAGGAAGAGGTCAGTTGTACACGCTGTATCGTGTGTAAATATATCGAGGGAATCAAAACAAGCACTCGCATGGTGCGGAATGACGACAATGTCCTTCACAAACGCTTTTGCCTGGAGCTGACCACTAGAGTCACTATCGCGGCTATAGTTCGCGCCCTCCGTGTGTTCAAGCTGGAGCCAGAGCGAGAGCACGTCTTCCGCATCGCAGTACACCACCGCCGAGCATAGTGCGTACGAACCATCTACAGATATTTGGGGGCTGGTTAGCCCGACCATTTGCAATGTAATCTACAACTTTAACAAGCACTGTTTACGTACCCTTACCTCCTTCAACGACTAGCTCTCCCTGAGTAGCTACATCGTCGACGGAGCCCTGGAGATCGCACTTGCGGTGCACAACCAGTTTCCACTTGACGCAGAGCTCGACCTCGCTGGTTCTCGTCACGCGTTGATTGGAAATCGTCAGTTTTGTCGCCATTTTCCACTTCACAGATGCCCGCGTCTCTTTTGCGAGCTTCTGCTTCCAGACTCTTGTACCTCTTGGGCTGTGAGTCGTTGGCAAATGCAGCACCACTGAGGTACTAGGACCGCCCCACTTGCCAGTTCCAGGAATCTGAACCTCTTCATTCAGCTCCATTGCCATGGCAGTGTTGATACCTTGGAGAATGATCTGCTCTTTTGCGATTCGATTCTCGTTCAGAGCAGTCGACAGCAGTCTCTCGTGCCTTTCGTTCGCTCCCAGACTACAGGTAGTAAGAGTAAAATGCTTGTTTAAGTATCAGAAGTTGCCACTAAAGTATCAACAAACGTCACGACTGAAAGATATCGAAAGGAAAAGTATCACACATACCTGCTGAGACTGCCCAGACTCCTCAGTGCCTTGTGGCTGACGATGCTGTTTAGTAGCTGGCGTACAACACATTTTTCTTGCTGTGCGGTTGGCTGACTCACTTCCTCAGACTCCATGCCTTGGAAAATGGGGTTCTGTGACATATCAAGACGCGTGAGCACGTGGTTCACCGTGAGCAAGTGTGAGATATTGCTCAGGATCTGGCTCTGGATCTCGTTTCGACTTAGGTTCACGTCTGTCAGTCTCGAGTTCTGCTGCAGCGCACTCAAAATCTCCTTGGCCCCAGTCATTCCCATGTGATTCGCTTTCAAGTTTAGTTGCGTTAGAGTGGCGTACGATTTCATGCTGAGCGCCGCGGCGACCACTTGGACCCCGGAAATGCCCATGAACGCAAACGAAAAGTCCAGTGTTGTGAGGCGATTTGCGAGTTTCATGACGTTGATGACCGTTCTGGGTCAGCAGTCATGACAAGGACACAACAGACACAACAGACACAATCTCAATTTGTGAGCTAGCAAAAGCAGTAGAAAGGAGATAAATTGTTGGGATTCGTAACTCACTCACCTTCTCGAGAGCTCAGCGTACGCGAGTCCTAGCGATTGGAACTGGAATTGGCGGCACTCTTTTCGGAAACACTCGACCAAGCAACGAGTGAACACTTCCGAGGGGTTTCCATCTCCGTAGTCTTCAGTGCTCCATTTGCCCGACACTTTCAAGTGGTGCTGGAAGTGGCGATCTTGATTGCCTAATTCGGATGGTAGCACTGCGCTGGGGTCTGGGATGCTGAGACGTAGTTGAGACAGGGATTCGTTTGAAGATATTCCTAGTAATTGAAGAATCAATGAGACCCATTGTCAGATATTGCACCACAAAACAATCCTTGAAAGTTGTTATTTCTGTAAACTATGTGGCTCATACCTTCGGCGAACAATCTCCCGATCTCATTGGCGTCGTCGTAGTCGAAGAAAAGGTTCCCATGCAGATCCATCCAGCGCAGTTTCAGCTGGTGCTTCAGCCGCTCACAAATGAGTCTCGCGGTCGCTCGGCCCAACAGATTCCGAGACAGATCGAGGCCATCGAGCCCTTTCAAGGTCAGCAGTGTACCTAGACCAGAGGGATATTAGCTTTACTAGGTCACGAAGGGTTTGAACCTCATTAGGTTTTGACTAAACGTACGCATTTCCTTGGCGCACGAGTCGTCAAGTTGGTTGTCTGCGAGGTTGATCGATTTGATCGAGCCCAAGTGGCCTAGATTCTTGGTGAATACGCGAAATTGCAGGATCTGGAGGTTGCAGTTTGACAAATTCAGGTATTGGATCTGTCGAAGCGCGTCGGAGTCAAAGTCCACAAAGCATAACTGGAAGTGGAGCTGTTGGAGCAGTCAGGGAAGAACAGAATAGGTCACTCGCACTAGAGTACGGACGGTATTTTACAGTCCATCGCTTAGGGTACAGCACCATCAGAGGATAGTTCTTGAGTGCTCACCTTGGAAGGATCGAACTGGTTGCCTAATGGTGCTGCTGCTGAAAAGCGGGTTTCGTGTGAATTTGTCTGGCGGCCAATGGGGTTGAAACTGTGGACCAAAGGTTTACTCCGCTCTCTCGCAGTTCCAGTACCAGTAGAGACTCGCTTTGGTTTTGGGGTCTGGACGCGAAGCTCTTCCAGACTTGCTCTATTGTCTCCGTGACCCTCGCCAGCATCAGGATCACGACCTTCATTCTTCGAATCGGAATCAAACAGGTCGCTATCGCCATCCTCGCGACCAGAAATCTCTTCATCATCCTCTTCCTCTTGGTGATGAAACTGCTGTTTGAGGTGCTCTAGGTATCTCTCCTTCTTCACTAGCGCTAGCGAAGCAAACCAATAGACACAAGAAGTTGGTCAGTTTAAACGGAAAGATTCTGCAGGAGCAATGAAGGTACTCACATTCAATGTCGTCAAGTAGCCGCAGCTCATCTTCTTCAGAGTGATTTTCCATATCCATGTCATTATTCCCTTCATCGTCATCACTTTCACTGTCGATCGAGAACGACAGCGAATGTGATAGCGAGGACAACGGCGACGACATGTAGGACGACCCGCTCATGTTCTTCATAGATCGTTCAGCCATTGGGTTTGCTCAACCTTGGAAAAGAATCTTTGTGTGCGCGACTTTTCATGCAAACAAAGTCTACCCGACGAAACCAAAAGATCGTATTTGAATAGTGAGGTGAGACTGATAATAATAGTGGTTGGTATTTTAAGAGAGCGTAGTTACAACTGTCCACCTCCCCACGTGGTGGTGATCAGCATCCAAGAGATCGATGCTCGTCACTAATGAGTGAGAGATGTGACTTGGCTCCACGCACACTCATGCGAGAGTGCGTGGGGCTTTTTCTTCTTTTTCTTTTGCTAAATTACGGAGGGTGCACGGGAATAGATAGATGGTTGGGTTGTGGTGCAGTGCGCGAGGGCGGTGGGTCGAAAAAGAACTCACACACACAGTGGAGGCGGACGGATCATGGACAAGACGACCCGGAAGATGTGCTGCTTGGGCTGTTGGTTCCGTAGATGGACGTCATGAGCACCCCCAGGTGCTCGCGCAGGTGCTCGTTGCGCTTCCGTAACTCTTGCACAGCCTACAAGTACCACAAACATATGAGAGACATATAAAGAGTCAGTAAATGTGGTGGAGTATCATACATCCGCATCTATCACACGCGTTTAATTTCCGTACCTGCTGGCTGCGCTCGAGGACGAGCTTCTTGCGAAGACGCGCACGACGCGCATGCAGGCGGTTGCGCTCACGACGGAGCTGCTCGCGCTCCTCCTTGGAGCCACCCGTTTGGAGCGTCGAAGACGACGAGTGCACGCGCTTGCCGTTGTTGTTGAGCTGCTGGCTCGCCGTCGCATCGTGCTCCGAAGCTTGGCACGTACAGGAGCATGACGCGCCGCTGTCGTCCGAGGAGTGGTGGTCATTGTCGTCCTCGTTGCTGTTGTTGTAGCACTCGCAGTTCTTCTCGTGGACAACCATCATCATAGCTCCCGAGGTGGACTCGGCGAACTCGTCCATGTCGTCTTCGTCGTCGAGACACGCGTTGAGTGTCGACGTCGAATCAAAGAGCTCGAGCGCGGCGTCGCTCACATCCTCCAGGTGCTTGAGCGATGGATGGTCGCACTCGGGGCCGGCACCGAGCGCGAGCAGACACACCGCCGTGGCGTGGAACTCGTACGCCTGCTTGAGCAGCGTGTGCTCGCTTTGGAGCGCGTGAATGCGCTCCTTCAGGCTCTCGAGCAGCTCGCGCTTGCGAATGCGCGTGCGCTGCGCGTGCAGGCGGTTGCGCTCGCGACTGAGCCGCAGCTTCTCGTCCTCGCACGTGGGCGATGCCGAGCCGTCGTCGTCCTTGGACGCATCCAAGTCGAACGGCGAGCTGGTGGTGGTGATGGCCTTGGGCGAGTCGAGGTTCAGCGCCGCCATGCTCTTCTTGGCAGCGCCAGTGGTAGTAGAAGAGCTCTGCTTGGTCGTCGCGACAACAGAAGAGCCGTTCGCGTCCTTCTTGACTGGCGACGACGACGGGAACGCGCCGTTCATGTACGCGTGCGCATGGATGCTCGTGGGTGTACGCAGCGCCACAAGCGACTCGCTGCCGACCAGCTGGCGGCTGTGGTGGGTGAGGTGGCTGTGGTGGGGATTACTGGCGAAGAGCGGCCCGATCGGCGGCAGCACCATGTTGGCGTGCATCGTGTGTGTGTGAGAGAGAGAGAGCAGTAGGTGGTGGTAAGTAGGTCGAGAGAGCCACGTCAGTGGGGCTTGTTCGCGTGCGTCGATGGTGGCGCGTTGGTTTGGACAGCTGGAGATCCTTGGTCTTCTTGTGGTGCGTGGCGGCAAATCGCGAACTCACGCGGCGCTCCAATCGCTCGCTCTGGTTCGTAGCTCTTGGGCCGGACTGACGTTGACGGTGGCTGCTGGCTGCCTGCTGCTGCTTGTCTGCGCGCGTCTCTCGACTGGGTTGCGTCGTGGCTTTTTTTTTTCGAATGCCGACGTTGAGATCCAATAGTTTGGAGAGATCGCAAAAATTACAGAAATGAGATTATGTCATTATAACAAGGTTGCAAAAATTAGTATAATGTGTGATGATACCTGGTTTTAGATGAGTGAGTGATATGGACTGTGGGTGGAGAAAAGATACCTTTTCGTGCGTTGCGGCCGCTGATTGGTGGAAAATCGGGTGGTGTGACGCCCAACAAAAGATTTGTTGGCTCAGAGTGGAAGAAAAAAGAATCGAAAGAAAATGACAGAGTGCGTAGGTATCACGCGCGCGAGACGAACGCAACGGGAGGAGTGAGGAGCATAAAGCAGCAAAGTAGCAAAGCAGCTCTCACGAGTCGTCTGAGGAAGGAAAGCGAAGCCACACGAGCCACTCGCACACTCTCTTGTTTCGCTTGGGTTGGTTGGCTCTCTCTATGTGTATGTGTGTGTGTGTGTGTTGTTGTCTGCGCGAATGGGTGCGTCGCTCGCCCTTTCCTGCCTGCCTGCGGACCGCTCATTCATTCATGCACTGTGTGTGTCCTCAACAGCGGCTGTTGCGATGTGTGCGATGCAATCGACTGATACAAGGTGCGTCATTGAACGCCAGTCAATCAATAGACAGCTTAACAGATCTGTACTATTCTTGGCGCGCGTTTGACAAGCAAATAAGCAAACGTCATGCATGATGGCCATCAATGCGATGGCTATAATTAGAGCTCCATTGAACAGCACTTACATGAAGCGGCTATACACACAGTAACCTCCATGTTATACTGGCGAATAAGACAAAGTGGCTGTCATGCTTGGATCACGTTTTTGGATCTTTTGCCAATAAGTTTGCTCGCATTGACATTCTCCTTCTCTAATAAATTGGCTCGGTTTTTTGCTCCAAACACATTCACGCAGGCGAGAAAATGGAAGGATCTATGTTATGCCGCGCGTTCTGGGAAGAGCAACGCAGTTGAAGTTGTTTGATTGGCTCAAAAGCATTATCGGAAGAGTCGTTGTGGATTTAAATCCGCGACCCTTCAGGATTCTTCTTCTCTTCTCATGGAGCATCTTGATGAGAAGAACGCGATACAAAAAATGGCCCCTTACGTACGTGCGTACGTGGCTGGTTGGGAATTGGGGGAACCAGACGAGGGGAGATGGGCAGCACAAGACCCGCTCTTCAACATGGCAGCGTGAATCCATATTTGTGGTTGTCCTGATAATTGGCTCGAGAAATTGCCATTTCAAAGCCATCCACACACCATGCATATACATGTATGGGAGTGTTTGATGTATGTCCATGCTCTATATGAAGCCTGCGCGCTTCATTCGCGCCCGTCTATTTTGACACCCTCGAATATTTGAACAACTCTATCCAAACAATATGATGTCAACAAACAGGTTGCAACGAGCCTGAGCAGCTTGCCACGCTTTCTGTCTAACAGACTGGTGTATAAATAAATCGCGACGCCTGCTGATTTGCTGGGGCAAGCTTGTCAATCTTGGCATTTGCTTTCCATGGGTTTGTAGCCTTTTGGAATTTGGGTGCTTGAGAAACTACACAACAAGGGGATGGAGCTGCTCTCTTCTGGTGGTGGGACCATCGATGTTGAAATTGCCACCAGCAGCACGAGTGCTAGTGAAGCATTTCCTACCACACCAGCCAAATCGCAGCGCCAGGTGATCACCGAGACGCTGCAGCAGTTGCGCGCGCAGGAGCAAGCGCTGTGCGAGAGTGAGGCGCGTCGTCGCCAAGAGCAGCATGAATTCACAAAGAGCATCGTCAAGGTCATGCACTTGGACACGCGCGACTACGAGCAGATTATCACCCATGCGCGTAGGTGGAGGTTTTAGTCCTCTATTATCTGGTGTATTGCTCCAAGTTAGACCCATCTTTGTGTGTGTGTGATTATGATAGAGAACGTGACACAGCAGAATGAAATCACAACCATTCTCGGCCGCATGCAAGCGCTTGAAGCTGCGTACCAGCTAGCGAAGAAGGATCTGGCGGCGATCAACGACAAGTACGGACGTTTTAGCACTCGTGGGGCTTCATAAGAGCTATTAATGAGCTAACGCGTTGGTGTCGTGTGCATTCCTTTATGTATCGCACAGAAAGCTGCGTCATGAGCGAGTCCAGACGGAGAAACGAAGGCGCGACGACGCGCTGGGTCCGCTTCGCGAGCGCCTGCAACAAATCGGTCCGAGCATTCGACCGAGCTCCTCCTATCAGGACAACGACAAAAAGCAGCAGCTGTCGCCAGGACCTGGATCAAAGAGCACGTTGCCAAGTATTAGCGGTGCTACAGGCGGTGCTGCTGGTGCGGACACTGGTAAAGGACGAAAGAGCTCTTCGCCGCCAAACTACCGCGAAGTGATGGACGCGATTCGCAAGCTGCAGAAAGAGAGGAAAGCCATGCTGGACCCGTACTTGGCCAACTTGAAGGTAGCAATGAGCCATCAGGTCTCTTTGTATATGGGATGACCCACATGACGTTAACGGTTGTGATTGTTGCTGTCCAGCTTGCGCGGCTCTGGCGAAGCATCAACGACCACGACCGAGCGCTTGAAGACTATGAGAAGGCGTGCCGATCGCTCAGTGAGAAGCAGATCACGAACATTCCGCTGGACGAGCGCGCTGGTGTGCTGGAACGAGAGCGCCTGCGGGTACGCGCATATAGCGCACATAGCGCACACACTCAAAACGATAGAGCAGTGTACGTTTCGTTTTGATTGTTTCCTGTGCTGAGGCTGTTTTGCTCTTGCTGCGTTGATCCTGTAGAAACGAGAAGCACTCCAGTTCCTGTTCTTGTGTGCACTGCGGCCGAAAGAGCGCAAGGAAGCTGCAGGTACCGTGCTTTACTACTTGCAGATCTGCCTTTGGTAGGAACACTTCAGCTCTCGTCTAAAAATTGATCGTTGTGGTGTGTTTGTAGAACTCATGACAAAGTACTTGAACCTGTCGCTAGAATCGGAGCGACCAAAGACTGTCGCCTATCTGGAAGGGTATTAGATTTCTCGTTGCGTCTCGCTCATAGAGTGACGAAGTCCCAGCACTTCTGACTAGTCGAACCCTATGTTTTGTTGTGCAGCATCCTGCGCAAGCAAGAGTACATCGAGGACGAGACGCTCGCCACGCCTGAAGCCGTCGCGCAGAGCATCTTGTGCACCAACAGCCTCGGATAGTACGTCCTTGTCCAGTCAACATCATCGCATGCCACTCACAGTCCCTCCTCTGAACTTGACGTGTTTCGTGCTGCACTGTTATTAGCCTGACCGACCTCCGCTTCCAACTGCTACAGGAGATGCTCGCTGCCTTGCCAACCGATGCATGTACGGCATAATGCAGTCGTGTTTATGCCACTCCAACCCCTGGTGGTAGTGGGAGCTCACGACTGAAAGCTGTGTGTCTATTTGCGCTGTTGAGTAGATCTCCTGGACGCTGTCGAGACAATGCACGTGCGCAGACGCGCGTATACGCAGGCGAAGCAACTCTCGGATCGATTCGTGAAGCTCCCGGAGGTCAAGCGCTCCTCGCTCTTCTCCAGCTTCGCGGAGTTTCAGTGCGGCGGCAGGTAGACCAAATCGATATCCAACAGGGAAAGCTCAGCCGTTTTTGCGTGTCATCATCTTGCAAAGGAGAAGCAAGTGGCTACATTTATGTAAACTACATCACATTGGCTATTTTTAGATGTGACAAAACCACCACGAAAAAAAACTAGGATTGGGAAACTGGACATCTCTCAATAAAGTGGTTTTTTGAAAACTATATCCGTAGCTTACACATCGCAATATCTTCATAACGAAAATGTTGATCTCTCATCACTCTATCAAAAACGACACGATATCAACCGAAAAAAGCTCTAAAACCTTGCACATCGATTGGTTTAATGAATCACCCATACAAATATCAGGAAAATTTATTAATACAGCACTGTGTGGATAGCAAAAAGGTTAAATATACTTCTTCTTCTAACAATACGTTAAAAAATGCAAATACGTCTTAACTACGGAAACGTGTAGAGAAAAAACCTAGAACCCTACCGATCCCAGACATGCTTCAACACCACGTGTGCATTGTCAATGATCTCAGAATCTTTGCAAACTGCGTGTTGATTTTTATGGAGATTTTGATATATCTGCTCCATTTTAGCTTGGAAGTTCGCTCATCTTGCTTAATTCGACGTCATACTTGTTCGTAGCTCTTTATCGCAAGGTCGTTGACATTGGATAGAATTTCGCCTTAGTTCGCGTGTGTTTGGGGCTCACTATTCGAGCTACCGACTTGTTGAACAGCACGTTCAACTGTTTGTACGTTTTGCACACCCATTTGTTTATGTACTTTTACTTTGATTTACAACCAATGTGAACACGGAGGGTAGAAAAGAATAAACAGTGCTGTATCACAATTGCAAGCGCAAGTTGGGGTCCGCAACACACCAGGAAAACGCTTGTGTATCTCTTCTCATGTCTACGGTACTTTTTTTTGTTCAAGTTGTTCTCTGCATTTTCTCTCCCACTCTTGTTGAAATTTCTGAAAAGAACATGCAAAAGGGGTTTTTCACATCCTTCGGATTCGAATTGTGTTCTTGATGGCAGAAAATTCGCTAAACAGCTCAAACAAAGCTGACTTGGTAGAAAATCGAGACCAAAATCCATGATGGCAACACAACGAAATGATAATCGTGGGTGCAAGATTTTCTGTGGTTTTGACTGACTGCGAAATGAAATGACTCTGAACTGACGAAATGCCGCATTTCTGCCATTTATTATTTCGAGTGAGGTTGCGCTCTTTCCGCATTCTTGGCTTTGCTTGGATTAGATAGAAGTAGGGGAGGAGCATGGCGACGCCCAACATGCGGCGCCGCAAGCCCGGCGAGACGAAGAAGCAGCAGCAGGCGGAGAGCGACTTTTTGGTGCGCGACGGACGCATTCTGCTCACGCCCGGGGGCCGCGAGCCGTCGCCGACGTCCTACGAAGAACTGTCGACGCCGTCTTTTTTCGGCGCGAGCGGTTTGAAGCAGCCGACGCGCGGCACGGGCGCCACTCTGCCGCCGCCGCCATCACAGCGGCGATACGCGTCGTCCTCACACAGATCGTTTGGGTCCGCGCCGGCGTCGGCGTTCATGAGCTTCCATGAGATCCGAAGGTATGTGCTACACTTCTGTTGGCATTTTTTATTCCTGAAGCCTGTGACTGAACAAATGTTGAATTGAGTGGTGTGGACTGGATCATCACCGGTGTTTGTGTGTGAAAGTGATGTTATGGGAGACCTGACCGGCTTGGTTGACTGACTAATTGTGTGTGATGTCTTATGACGTGTGTTGGTTGCGGCAATGCAGTCAGGCAGCGAGCGAGCACAGCAAAAAGAAAGGCGGGCTCTCGCAGCGTACGATCCAGATGCTGCTGAGCACCGCCGAAGTGGTCTGTGCGCTCTGCCTGCTCGTTGCAGTGGGCGTGCGCGCGAACTTCATCTCGCTCTACTATCTCCTGGTGTTCTGCTACGGAGTGTTACAATCGTTCCAGTCGAAAGCCGTGGCGATACTGACGATGACGGTCTCGCTGCTCGCGGTCATCGCGCACGGCGTGTTCATCTTCATGTTCCAGAAACACCCAGCGACAGCAGATAAATGGACCCGAGGGTCGACCGCGTCGCTTTTCGGCTTTGAGAAGCAGGACACCGCGAAGGACTACCTCGCGTCGATTGGCGTGGACGCGCTCGTGTTTTGCACGACAGCGTTCCATGTGTTCTTCGTGCTGCCCAGACTGCAAGCGCAGAAGCAGCGAGCGTTCGACATCTTTGAATTTGGAGCCGAGAACAGTGCGACGCTGATGAACGACGATGAAGCGACCCCTGGCGCGCATTTCCGCAGAGCCAAGCTGCTCAAGTGGTTCGAAAGACTCTGCGCGTTCTTGCTCTTCCTCACTGCGATGTCGATCCCAGCGTTTGCGACGGGGGTGTACTACGTGATCCTGATCGTGCGGCTGGTCAACTGGACGTTCCTCACAAAGAAAGTGACTGTCGCGCAGTTGATCTACTGCGACACGAACTCGACCACGAAGGCGCTGTTCCTTGGTCCTACCGTGGCAAAATTGTTGCTTGGACTGTCAGTGGTGGTCATCAACTGTTGGTAAGTACTTGCATTTGTTGGCTGTATGGTGGCAATATTTGAGGAGAGAGTATTGCGAAACTAATGGTGCGGGTGTTTGTGTGCAATTCATGTAGGTACGTGTTCCAAATCAGTGAAATCAAGAAGTATAAAGCCGTCAAGGATGTCGCCAAGTACACCGGTTTCGTGGACTTCCGTGCATCTCACGTCGAGTGGTCATACTACCTCTTCGCCTCGTGCCAGTTCCTGTTGTTCGTCTGCTGCGCAAAGTTGCACAACCTTCACGTGGCCGTGTCGAAAAACAACGACGTGTTTCATCTCGACCCTAGCCATGTGCCATCTCCCAGGGAAGCAGTCGAGTTGCTTGGAGCAGACGCCGAGGGCACAACCACGCTTTTGCAGCCTGTGAATCGCGTGAACCGATCGCCGAGTATTGACATCCAGTATCTTCTGAGCAAGCAGCCGTTCCTCGTGCGCGCATTCCTGCAAGAAGGCGGCTTGCTGCTGGCGAGTGCAGCTGCTATCATTTGGTGTGTCTCGTACCCATCGTACGCCTCGCTACCTCTGATCGCCTGGGCGTTCTTGTCGCTGGCACTGTATGGGCTTTCGTCGCCGCCCTTCATCATCTGGGTATTGATCCTGTATGGTACGTGCCTGTCGGTGACCGAGTACTTTTGCAATCTCACAGGAAAATTCGTGAACGAAAGCTACACGGAGTACGGCTTGAAGGTGTTCGACTATCCATTCCTGGATCTGAGTGTGCACAACATTTGCCTGGTGTTCATCTACTACTCGATCCGTACAAGATGGCAATACCTCGATGTACTTCGCGAGTCCCGCAAACAAAGAGACACGATCCAGTTGAAGGCGCGCGAAACTGAACTGTCCGGATCGGGCGATGCTGCCAATGATGGTGACCGATCGACCATCGTTGATCTCAGAATTCAGGCTGATCTTCGAAACGTAAGTGCAATGCCTTATCATATGGACTGTTTTGCTTGTTGTGGTTGCTGCGTCCATGTTCTAGGGTGATACTGATATCCTAATTGTTTATTTGTTGCTTCGACGTGATATGCTACAGCAAATGAAACTTGGATGGGGAAAAATCATCGAGCTTTGGGTTCGAGACGCCAAGCAAGTCATTTTCACCAATCTAGACGCGCTGGTGCTACTCACGATCTTAAGTAAGTCACTGTATTCTTCCTGTTGATTGATCGTGGAAGGTTGAGCGCTCTGACATTTATTGTTTTCATTGATGTTGTAAATGTGTAGTTGTCGCGATCAGTACGAGAGTCTCGTTTCTTCAAATCGGCTACCTCGTGCTGGCGGTGCTGCTGATGTTCTTCTTCGAGCACCGAAGACGATTCTGGCGAGTGCTACTGTTCTACGCCTTGGCGGCTTGTCTCGCTGTTTTTGTTCGGAACGTGGAGTGTAAAGAAGATGCCAGCCTCGACCTGCTTGGACTCCAGTGCTACAGCACGACGTCTGAAACTTGGGGGGCGTTGTGGCCAACTCTCTTCAGTGCGCAGCTACTCATTATTTTCCAGCTCGTGTTCCAGATGGTGATCTACGTCGCCAACAAGGAGACGATCGAAGAACGTCTTCGAACGATGAACCAGTCGCGACAGAACCCGATCTACTTCATGTCTCGTCTGGCTGTGGAGATCGACAATGTCTTCCGAGCTGCCGGTGTGATCTTGTGCTACACCTCATTCCTGGTTGTGGCGATTCAATACGAGAGAGGTCCTTCGCGTCTCAACACGAATGTCATCGGCGGTATCCAGCTCGTCATTCTGTTTACGCTTCTGGGAAACCACCTTGGAGGGTTTACGTCTGCGCCAAGAACGTCTTTGCGCATGAAGGTCTTGTGGTCGCTCGCTCTGCTTATCGAGATCGTGATCCTCGTGTTCCGATACGTCTATCAGTTCAGAGATGTGTCGGGCTATCTCGAAGACCACTTCTTCACACCCGATTTCATGTCAGCTCGCGACTTTGGTGTAGAGAACCACTCCTCGAGCTCGGGCTTCTCCGGAGTGTTCTTCTATCTGCTTCCGACGGTGATTGTGATGGCGTTATGCTTCTGGCAGCTGTCGTCGCTCATGAAAGACATCCACCAGTACGACTTTTTCACAGTCGGCAGAAGTGTGCAAGTGGATCGAATCCGTTTTGCGTTCGAGGCTTTGCAGCAAGTCTTGATCATGTTCAGCACAGCTGCTGTTGTTGTCGTGACGATGTGGGCTGCGGTTGACGAGATTGACTTTATCGGGGAGCTGTACGTGCTGATTCTGGTCGCCGGACGACCGTTGTCATCTTCCTGGAAGAGTCTCTGGTTCCCGTTGTTCTGGGTCTCTGCGATAGCGATGGTGCTGAAGTATGCTATCCAGCTGGACGTGTTCAGCCCCGATGAAAATGGTACCAACACTATCTTTCGAGCCGGGGACAGTAGTGACTGGGTTGGCATGATTCGATTGCCAGAGAGATATGATCCAAGTGTCGGTGCTTCACGTCTCTGGGATCTGCTATCCAGCCAGCTGCTCGTGATGCTGACGTGCTGTCTACAGCGAGTGTCCCAGTACTTTGAGTCCAGCGTCTCGAAAGAGAAGCGTGAAAAGAGCAACAATATCGACGCGCTCATCGCCCGTTTTGAAGAAAACTATGCTCGCCAAATGGAGGAAGGCGGTCCACGCCATCGAACATCTTCCGTCGAAGCGTACGATGATGATGACGACAATGTCGACAGAACGAAGCAAGATGCAAGTGAAGAGAATGATAGGAGTGGCACGTTCATTGGACGCCAAGAAACAATGGATTCTGCCGCATCGCCGAGAAGAGATCCTTCCGAGAAGGCCGAAGATCCCGTCCGAGCAGGGCCAGAGTATCAGCTCGAGAAAGACTTTTTCTCTTGCTTCAGAGACTTCTGCATGGACTACGCTAGCAAAGCATCCGTGAACGTCGTGATGTTGCTGCTCACGATCTCGTGCTTTGTTCGTCAAGACATCATCTCGATCATGTACATGGCTCTCGTGTACACTATGATGTACGCGTACGCGTCCACCGTGTGCACGCGTTGGTGGCTGCTGGCGACGATGCTTTCGATCATCATCATTGCCGAGTACACGATCATGTTGTGGTTCCCTCCGATTGCGGACATCGAGATGCAAGACAATCCCCCATGGTCGTTCGTGCCAAAATCTCACCAGCAGTGGTTTGTGCTGAGCAATCAACTCAAGTGGGGCATGATGTCCGATTTCATCGCCCTCCTGAGCGTGTACATGCTTCCAGATTCAGATCGAATCAGTGATGTGGAGCGCACGACCGACAACACAAGTGAGAGCGGGAACGTGTCTGGACGGGGTGGCAATGTCAGCATGCTCGCTACATCCTATCGACGCGAGAAAGAGTCCATGATGACAGAAGTGAACGACTACGTGCTCTTGACTCGCAAGCATTTGTGGTACTATCTGGAGTACACTTTCCTATGCATGTGGCTTCCGCTGCTATTAGTGCTGATCTTCCTGTTCGGAGCGCAGCAAGGCGGACTTGCATCGGTACCGTATCTCCTGGGAGCCATTGTGATGCTGTACCGACTCGACGAATCCCGCATGCCATCCAACCTGTGGATCCAGTACCTCCGAAAGTGGAATTGGGGGCACCTCTTTGTGATCGCCTTGCTTCATTCCCCGTACTTGGAGCCGCACCTCACGAATTGTCAGCTTGGGGGAAGTGGAACATCAGAGGCCAGCACTGATTGTTTCTCCGTCGCCAATATGCTTGGGATTTCATCGAAAGAAACTCCATACGGACTGATCGTCATTTTCGTGCTGATCTCGATCCAGTGCGAGATTCTGCTGACTCCTACCTACCGAGACGTGTGCAAGCTTCTGATGCAAGAGAGAGACCGAGCACCGGTGCGTCGTGAAGAAATTGTGCGAGACTTTTACCGCCGTCGAACGGCTCAGTGGTTTGCACTGAAGAAAGAGAAGAGTGCAGGGATTCAGCGCCTGAAGATCATTGTCTCGAAGCTCGTCCACAAGGTCGAAGAACTCATGGACATTGCGATGGGTCTGCACTACAACCTGCCTCCGATGGCGCCGTCAAGACCTGTGGCTGTGGAAAGCACTCAGAACTCTGTGACACTGACATGGGACCCGCCAACCAACACCATCCACAAAATCCGATACTACAGAGTGTCGAGACAGCGGTATCCTTCCATGACTCTGCTTGGTGACTACGGTGACATCGTGGAGTTGAAGGGTGACTCCACTCAAGTGACGATTCAGGGCTTGCGGCCTGGAACATCGTACCAGTTCAAAGTGTGCGCTGTCTCACGGATGGGTGAGGGTCCTTTCAGTATTGCCAGCGACATCGTGTCGACATATTCGCTGAACTTCGATGGCACGACAGCCGGGTGGATGAAGTACCGTCGTGAACAGGAGCCGCTGCCACGCTTTGCTTTTTTGCTTTCCTGGATGCAGCCAAAGTTTCTTCACCGCTACGTCGTGATGGATAAGCGGCATTTGGTGTACTACAAGGATGAGGAAGTGGCTCTCAAGCACCGCAGCAGGAAGCGCCGAAAGAAACTGAAAACGACGTTTATGTGGAAAGACGTGATTGTGCTGAGGCTGAGCGGCACCAAGATTCAGTTTGACGACTTGTCTCCAATGCTCTATTGCTTCGAGGTGATTGTTCGGCAAGAGGGAGCGAAGCACGACACAAAGCACGTTTTCCAGGCTGACCAGACGAAGGACTTCAACAAATTCTTGTCAACGCTCGCGTTTTCGGTACCCCGAGATGCGATTGATGACAGCATTGTCGCTTTGCTGAACGAAAAGAAGCTCCCGAACCCTCTTGATCCTGCCTTCCAAACTGCGACCGAAGACACGGAGATCTTTGACGAAAACGCCAGTGAATGGAGCAGTGTGACTGGAGATGAGAGCACGCTGGGCGACAAAGAAGACGAAGAGTTTGATCAAACGTCTCCGCGTGGGCTTCTCGCGTGGCGGATCCCGTTGTATCGATTCCTCTACAGTCTCCAGAATGCCGCGTTCCAGCTGGAAACCGTGCAATACGAAATGGAAGACCAGTACGAACCAAATCTGGGCGAACTGGTGCAAATTCTGACCAACGTGATTCGGAGCCATACTGCCGGCATTTGCTGTATTGCCATGGTTATATGCTTTGCATCCCAGGTGAGTTGAAGACGTCGCGTCTATGAATGTTCGCATTTCACCATCGTTCAACGTGATGACTAACTGATCGTATTTTCCTTCTTTTTTTGTCAATCTAGGCGGATTTCCTGAACATGATATTCGTTCTTGCGGCATTTTGCTTCTTGATTCTGGAGAGTCCCCGTCCATCATCATTGGCGTGGATCTACCTTCTCAAATACGTGAGTGCTTGTTGTTATAGTGTGTTTTACCAACCTCATATTGATTGACACTCACACAAAGGTACTTCGTAATTTGTGTGTTGCAGAGCTACGGAGTCATTGCGATTCGCTACGCCTTCCAGCTTTCCATCATGTGCCATGACTTGAGTTATAGCGGCTACTACTACCCGAGCTTCCAGCCTTACTGTGCAGACACGGACAACTCCGTCACCCTCACTGAAGTCAAGTCCATCCAGCCGATGGTTCTGTTTGGTCTGTACAAATTCGACGGGACTACGATCAACAGCGTCACATCGGTTTTCAACGGTCTTCAGTGGAACTTCTACGTCGTGCTTTGCGTGATGTGGCATCGTCGAGAACTGATCGCTCAGGGTCTCTGGGTGGAAGAGAATGCAGGACATGGCGACAATAACGGGATGAGCTTCCAGTCGGATGCTGTGCGTGCTTTGGGTGCGTCCAACGTTTCATCTCGCGATTCGATTGACGACGCGTTCCACCAAGGGCCTCCACCAACCACTGGTGGAGATTATCACCCAGGCATAGTCCGAACGCAGAGTCGGTTTGATGGACCTCCAGATGCTTCTTCTGCCGATGGGTCAGCTCGGCAAACGGCGACGAAACCGAGCAAGAGCTTTGGTGCGGCGAGTATGAGCAGCGTTGGATATGGCACGAGCAACGTTGGAAATGTAAACGACCTTGCAGCTGAGTTGCTCGAGGAGATCCAGGCTGAGGAAGAAGAAGAAGAACGCAAGAAAGCCGAAGCTGCCCTTGCTGCAAAAGCTGCGAGTGGAGGTGACGATGATGACGACGAAATTGGAACTCCGCCAAACTCCCCACCCGAATCAAGCAACTATCAGATCTCGTCTGGTACAAATTCAGAGAGAGTTAAGACAGTGTCGTTCCTGCCCAACGTCGTCAGCGGGACGGATGCTTCGGAACAAGTGGAGATTGAAGACTCGGTCGATTTCGATTTCCCTCAACGCAAGAAGCTCACGTGGTGGGAACGCAAGTTCCCGAGAGCGTGCGAGTACTTTGAATCGGTGGTTTGCGATCCTCCGCCAATGTGGGACAAGGATATTCACATCGCCATCACTGGAGAGAAGCCTGGACGAGATTACTACACTGCATCGCTTTCAACGTTGCTGTTTTCATCGGTGTACGCAGTGATTTTCTTCACGGCGATCAGCGAGCCGGGTTCTGATAACGCGGCTACCTCGACTGGAGATACGCGACTGACCTCGAGCTCGATGATCTCTGCGTACCTTGTGCTCGTCGTATTCTTGGAAGTTTGCTTCATCATCTGGGACCGTGTCGCGTACGTTACCCGCTCGCTCAAGTCGAAGCTTATTCTGCAGTACATGTACGCGCTCCTCCTGCACATTTGCGTATGGTGGTTAATCCCGTCGCATACGAATGTGTACTTCCAGCAACGCCCCGCGCTGGTGTTCTTCTACCTCCAGCAGTGCATCTACCTGTGGCTCGGCGCCATGCAGATCCGCTACGGTTACCCTGCGTTCAAAGGAAGCAGGTACAACTACACCGTCGAGACAACGTACACAAAGATCAATGAGAAGCTTTTCCCGCTGGTGATGAAGGCACCGTTCCTGTTTGAGATGCGAGCGCTTTTGGATTATATTTGCACGAAGACGTCGCTGAGCTGGTCGCACTGGGTGCTTCTCGAAGACAGCGCGGCGCACTTGTTCCAAGTGAAGATGGAGATGCAGGGGCGAGTGGAAAATGCGGAAATTCTGCAGGGCAAGAAGCGCCAGCCGCTCTTGGGCAAGATGACTTCTGCGGGAGTGATGCTGCTGTTCCTGCTGATCTGTTTGGTGGGACCGCTGGCGCTCTTCAGCTCCGCAAACCCAAGCACGACGCAGAACAAGGTGACGCTGGCAGAGGTCGTGTTCGGCATTACGGACTCGCAGGGCACGCTGAGCACGCTCTACTCGAACAGCGACATCAACAGCCCGACGTATAAACTCAAAAAGAACACGGACGGCGCACAGGTCCAGCTGCTCGAGTTCGACACTTTCTCGCGCGACATCTGGACGAGCTCGCCACCGCGCATCAACCAGCTTGTGACGCAGCTGCAGTCGAACGAGCCGATGAACTGGACGATGCAGTTTACGTTCAAGCGTCCGGGACCGACGGACAACCAGGAGGTGAAGATGAACTATGGCGTGGTGATGACGGACGACCATCGCAATGACCTCATCCCGATGATCAAGCAAAACGTGAACGACGAGGACGAGAAGACGACGATCCCAGCGATCCAGGTGGACAATTTCTTCCCGCCGATTATCCAGCTGACTGCGACCGAGGGTGTGCTGCGTCGCTCTACCACGCTGCTTTCGGTGAACGTGACAAAGCACGCACTCGACGGCTCGAACTGGTGGACGCTGTTGCCGTTCATCAAAAGCGGGTCGAGGAAAGAAGCGTTTTGCTCAAAGACGAACCCGTTCTGTTTGGTCGTGGTCTCAGACAACATTGTCGGCGGGCTGACGTCGCTCGGTGTTGGCTCGTACGGACTCACGGCGGTGTACGTGTTCGTGGTGATGACGATCGGGAGCGCGGTCAAGGGCTTCTTCCGCGGTTCGTTCCTCCAGGTACAGTACGACGAGCTACCGGACCCGGAGGACGTGATCGAGCTTATCGAGGGCATCTACATCGCGCGCGAGGAGAACTACGTGGGACACCTGAAGGACGAGGTGCGCATCTTCGAGACGCTCATCCGCGTGCTGCGGTCACCCGAGACGCTCACCAAGGTCACGGGCACGAACGTCATCCACATCCCGTCCGCCAAGGAGAAGATCGACTAGATATAAGCAGAGAGAGATCAGCGCGCGATAACAACATTTTTGCAAAATAGACAGACAGCTTTACGTTTTTCACACATTGACATTGTGTATCTCAGTTCTTGTTGCTTCACCCCTTGAGCTTAATGTTAAATAGACCTGCGGACAGAACGAGCAACAGCAACGATATTTTCGCGACCGCGATCCAGATGTCAGAACTAAAACCATAGACACTCGCTGCACATAGGTGGGTGGAAACACACACAACGTACATCCGGGAAGGGTCGTGAGGTCCGCGTTCACGATCGCAGTGATCCCCAAGTTTGCCAGCGCGCCGCGGATGAGCCCGCAGGGGAAGACGAGGAAGAGCAGCGCCATCTCCTTCGTGTGCTCGTCGTTCGCCGACGAGAACGACGAGAGCCATCGGAAATTAAAGTCCTGCACCACAAACACACCCTGCATGAAAAGATCCGAGCGATCAGAGAGTGAGTGTGAGAAAGTTCACATCAGCAAAGCGATTTCACCCACACGCACCCTGTGATTTGTCTGTAGCTTGTCGATCTGCTTCTTGAAGATCAGGATCCAGAAGTCTTTACACACGAACTTGATTACGTCGAGCGGCTCGAGCATGCGCGGTCGGTCTTTCGCGGATCTGTAGCATTGCGTTAGGCATCCACCAAATACACACATTTACTCATATCGCATGAGCACTTTCCATCAACACTCTCATGGCGCTTGAGCTTAAACGACAACGCACCTCTCGGCGAAACGGTAGCCGACGTCGTAGCCCATGGCCTCGAGCTTAATCGTGAGCTCCTCTTTCTTGTTCTTCGCGAGCTCGATGTCGCCGCTTTCCACGGTCGCGAGCGGGTTGCCGTTGTTGTTGCTGTTCTCGCCGCCGATACTCTCAAAGAGCGGATACCGCTGGATCTGCACGCAGGATACACATAGAGATAACGAGCGCTCACGTAAGCGACAGCCACTCTCTCACACACAAGCACACAGAGGCACACATTCAAGTGCAGTGTACGCACCATGGAGCGCACGAGCTCCCCGTAAAGCTGCTGGAAACAGCACTCTGCGACCTCCTTCATCTCTCTCACTCTCTCAATCTTATTTCTTTGCAAATGGCCCTTGTCCAGCTTGACAGTGATGGCGAGAAAGTCCATTGCCCTACGAATTAGCCCCTCAAATACAGATTTAGCATAATGTCCTACGTTTTAGATAAAACGCATCCTCAAACACCAGCTCCCTCCTCCAAATCACAGAAAAATTCACAATAGAATTCAGACACAATCAATCATCACACAACAGCAGCAAGCGAACGCAACGACGATGGCGGGTGGAGATCTCTCGGTCGGCCTGCTCGACGAGGGCATGATCGGCGTACTCGTGATCGTGATCGTGGTGCTGCTCAGCACGGGCTACGTGTACCTCCAGCAGATGCAAGCGCCCGGCGCGGCAAACAACGCAAACGCGCGCAACAACGCGCAGTTTCCCCCTGGCACACGCGGCGGTCATCAGAACGCCACGGCACTCGCACCGAACGCGGTCGCGACTGCGAGCCTCACGGACCAGCAGCTGCGTCTGCACCGCTCGCTGCCGAGCCGCCACAGCGCGCGCACGATCACGATCTGCACGGACGCGCTGCTGCAGAACAAGGAGAGCGAGCTGATCGCGTGGAAGAGTGAAGACGTGCCCGCGGTGCTCGCAGATCTGCTGCAGATCGCAGACGTTTACTTGCTCTGCGTCGTGCGCGACGAGAAGAACAAGGCAGCGATCGAGCGCATCCGCGCGTTCGTGACCAACGGTGCGGGAGCGTACGACGACAAGACGAAGCGCGGGCTCAAGGCGCACAAGATCCTCTTTTGCACGACCACGATCGGCAAAATCGCGTTCGTGCGCCAGATTGAGCCGCAATTCCACGTTGAAGGTGCGTACCAAGTAATGTTCTGTGTCGCGATGTGTATGTGGTGTACATTAATTATTGACCCCAATGCGTCTTGTTCATGATTGTGATTGCAGTGGACAAGAGCGCAGTACGCGATTTAGAGAAGCACGTGCCGCGGATCGTGCACGTGACGGCGTCGCCTCAGGAGAACGCACCGCTCGCGGGTCCAAGCGCGCACCACGTTGCCGACAGTTTCAGTGGCTACTTTAAGTTGCTCAGTGCGCTCGCAGGCCCATAACAAAGTAGGTCAACAACAGGTCCCGTTCTCGGAGGATGGGTTTTCAATCAAAAGAGTTGGGCAAACTTGTGGCATCATGGCACCATTTTGTAATCGATGATCCCCAACCAAATTCTATTCTGCTGCTGCTTCGCTGTCTTTTCTAACTCTGCGCGACGTGTGAAGGATGCAATCGACTCGGAAGAGCTGCTCGAGCGTTTGGAGAACGTGGAAGAGCAGCGCGTCGATCCTTCGCCATGGATGCAGCAAACCAAACTCTCGCGGATCATCAAATACCAGTTTTGGGATCCAAATCGGTCCAGCCAGGGTCTCGATTGTGTGGCTGGTGTTGAGCACGTATCCGTAGAGTGGAACTGCTTCATCATCAAGCGCCATCCGCGCCATGTCCTGGAGCACAATCCGCTTGCTGACACTGCTAGCGAGTGCGTCGTCGTTGCCATTGCGTTCGTCACGAGATGATGATGATGCTGCCGTGGCGCTCATGTTGCTTCGCAGGATGACGACCACGTCCCGTAATGCACTCGCAAAGATCTTTCTCGCCAGTCGAGTCGCAATTAAGTCGCCATTTGAAACCACACTATCAGCATTCACTCTCTCGTCGAGATGCCTCGCAATCGCCAACTCTGTTGCACCGCCTCCTCTGCAGCTGTAGAGCTCATATTGGTTCTGTTGGTGCTGCCTCTGTGAACTGGTTGACACTTGAACACTCGGCTCCCACCAGCTTCTGAGGATGCGCAACGCCTTGACCACCAACTTGTGATACTGTTTGTAGACTCCTTTTGTTGGCGCCTTGAGCAACAACTGCGGGACGACGACAACGTGAGCTCGAGTGTCAATGTGTGAGTCTTCACGCTCACTCTTCGCTTGTGATAGACCGTGGAACCAGAGATTCGCGCTCTGCTGAAGGCGGACGCTAGTCACTCCTTCACTGCAGATCCCAATGTGCAGGTTGCCGTGGATCTCGTCAAACAGAGTCGCGAGCGGATACACTCGCGCAGCAGCACACAAATCAAACACGTCGCTTTTCTCTGCGCACTGGACACACGCGATGCTGAGTCGCGTGCAGATCGCAGCGACAGTGTCTTCGACTTGCTCGGTGCACACCAGCAGTCGGACGTTGTGCGCATTGCGTAGTGTGCTGAGGTACTTTGTGATGAAGACCCGAGTTGCGTCTGCTGCGGAGAAGATGTCTTCGCTGGTGCTTGTGTGGATTGTGACGCGGTTCGCGCCTGAAGTGAGCGAGAGTTCACATGTGAGGCACACAAAGTTCAGTGTTGAATCAGCATTCGCCGCCTGCAACATGCTCGGCAGTTGCGACGACACAAGCGATTTCCGCAGAATGAATTGGTCCGATGGCACCACTTGCGAGCCAAACACGGAGGACGCGAGTGCGAATGTGACCATGTCGGGTGCTCGCTTGAGAAACTGCTGCATGCGCATGAAGAGCAGCTGCGCGTCAACCTTGCGATCCTCAGAACCAGCCACAATGGAGGGAGTGAAAAGCCATTCAACCACCAGCTGAATCAGGAATTCGAGCGCTTTCTCACCTAGGAGACCAGCTAGCCCCGATCGAAGGATGCCAATAGTTGCCTCGTGGAACTGTTGGTACACACACAGTAAGTGGTCAAAGCTCGCCACATTTCATCCCAGCGCGATCATTACATACAATATGTATACCTCTTGGCTGGGCTTGAGCTCTCCGCCGCTATTGCAGAGGAAGCTTATCGGAGCAACCACGCGTAGGTCTGGTTTCCACATCGAGCTGTCGAGCAGTAACTGCTCACACTCGCGCTTCAGTCCCCCAAACGCTGTCGCCAGTTGCCTGAAGCTCATCTCTGCACGCCATTGAGATCGCGCATGGCATATCGCATTCAGTGCGTACTTCACAGCGACGTGCAGCAGCAGCACAAACTCGCTCGTACCGTCGCCAATCTGAAAGTACAGGCTCTCGGCTGCGTTCAAGACAGACATTTGTATGGGCTCGCGGCTCGTGTGGTTCTCGCGCAGTCCTCTCCGCCACGCCATCAGCAGCGCATGTCCGTCCGCTGTCGCCACAGGCGGGTCCGGCGGGGCGAACAGCAGCGCTTCCTCTGCATACGGACCGAAGCAGTTGCGCACCAGAGAGCTCAGGGCGTCCACTGCGCGCACCAGCTCGTCCATGCGCACAGCACTGCCAAGTTAAATATTGGACACTCCACCTGTTCAAGATCGCAAGTTGAAAAGCATGAGCCGAGCCGAGCCGAACCAAGCTGAGCTGAGCTGAACCGAGCCGATTTCTCTCAGCTTACTAATATTTTCTATTCCGTTTGAATATTCGATTTTGTATGGGTAGTAATTCATGGAGCTGGTTTTGTACACTGGTGTCTCGTGTAGCCAAATCAAGCCGAGCCAATCTAAGCCGAGCCGAGCCGCCATCCATTCATGTGAATCAAATGGGTTGGCAAAATGCATCACATTTGACTGAGTCGTCCGTCACTTCAAAGTCCAAGTGAACATTGAGCGCTTTCGCTCTATTCACAAATGCATACAGGCAGCCACACGTGAAGACGAGTGCGTTCTCTCTTTGTTTGTTTATTAGTTAGATGAAAATTGGTCTAAAGAAGCTAAGAACACCCACCGCATACCAATCAAACACCCGCCTACCTAAAGACCAACAGACCAATCGCCACACTAATCATGGAAAATGCAAAATCTGCAGACGATAGGCAGCCGATTTGGACGGACGGACGATCGAAGATCTTTAATGCAGACGGGCGCTCGACAGGAACAAGGCGGAGACGGACGATTCGAGAGAAGAAAGAGAAGGAGAGACCACAAAATACAACCGAAGAACGATGGAGGGAGAGACAATAAAAAGGAGGGAACACAGCTTGCGTGCTTAGTCTCCGCCCTTCTTGTCCGACGACACCTTGGACTTGATCGTCTCAAAGCCAGTGCTCGCGCCTGACTTCGCCTTTTCGAGACCCACAGACGCAGTCGCACGAGCCTATTATTGCAACAGATCACAAAAACACACCATATCAGTTAGATTGGCCATTCACAGTAACACACTTGCTTGCGATAGCTCATTCCTGTTTGGTTGCGCACCTTTTCCAGCGCACCCGATGCAACGACGGACGTTCGCTCCAGCGACGAGCTCGCAAAGTTCGACGACTTCTTGTACGCCTCGGTCTCCTTGAGCTTGCCAATCTGCTCCGAGCCCGCAGCGGCGGCGCGGTTCAGTCCACCGGCGACCGCAGTTCCCGCGTTCGAGGACTTGGCGGCTTCAAGCGCAGCAGACGACTTTTCCTTAAACATCGTGAAACCCTGGCCAAGCACCCTAATAAAGCAAGAGCGCACGTGTGACACAAACAACAACGTAAGAAAACAACCTTCACCCATTCGCAACATACTTTGAACACGACGCACTTGGTGGCCGTGGAGGCGCCGTTCTTGAGCTTGTCGACAGGAAGAACGTTGGCGATGGACGCGCGCGCGCCGGCGCCGTTCTGCTTCTTCTCCTTGCCGTCCTCGTCCGAGTCGTGGTCGTCGCCCTGCGGCTGGCCGTTCTCGTCCACTTTCTTCACGGGCGAGGCTGTCGCGTCCGTGGCGGCGGCGGTGGGCGAGGCACCGTCCTTCTTCTCATTGAAGATGAGGTTGTCGAGGTCCTGGTCGGCGGCGGTGGTGGTGGCGGTTGGCGCAGACATGACGAAGAGCTTTCTTTGGGCGTTAGGACGAAGGTGCTCGTGAGATGTGTGTGTGCGTGGTGCTGGTGCTGATTTTTTATATGGCGCTCGCTCAGTCAGCCGGATGCGGGTAAAGGTGGGAGGCGGGAGGGGGGAAGCCGACGGGAGGGGCGAACCGACCTGGGAGAGAAGCAGTACTGTTTTGAGCAAAACCGATTTTGAGCAGTTTTCCCAGCGACTCTGATTGGATGAAAATCGCATTTTCCCCAAACAATACAAAAAGAAAGTCAAAGGGGGAGCCTCTATACATGATAAAGAGGTAGTTCCCCTTCCATACAAAAACAAGTCAAAGGGGGGAGAATGTGAATTTTATCCAATCACGTGCCCGATTTAGTGCTGGCATTTTGCCAACTGTTTGGCGGGAAATGGGCGGAAGATGCTGCGTGCGTGCTGTGCACAGATCCGGCACCGTACCCATGTGGCAAATGGCCAGTGCAAAAAGCATTTTGAGCCGCAAAATGACATTCTGGAAGTTGCTGCGGACTCCGAACATGGTATCAAGGGTGCGTGTGTGAATGGGTATGGAGACGCCTATAGTGTTGTGCGCGGACTCATGGGAAGCAGCGAAGTGTAGCCATCAATCAATAAGTGGGATCCCTGCCTGAGACAGCAGCAGTCACGCACTTGTGTGTGAAAAAATGGAAGCAAGCTCAAGCTGTGACAGAAGCGTTGGATGGATGGATGGATGAGTAGCAATGAGTCATACCCGTGATGATGATGGCAGCGAACAAGCAGCGAAATCAAAGAAGCGATTCTTCACGAAGGGCTAGCTGTGCCTCCAATGTTGAGAGAAGTCCAAAATCGCAATGGTGGAAAGAGTCTTCAGCGTTGACAACAACCTTGAACAGATTACTTTCGTTCAGCTCCATGCTTCATACAACCCAAGCTTAAACCGGCGTACGTCACTCGAAGCAGTGACCGTGTTTCGCACCAACGTTCATTTTTCATTGAGCCCGACCTCTGGTATCAGCAGTGACCATATCGCAAACTGCTCATGAGCATGCTTTGAAGGTTGAAGATTGTCAGTTGGCGGCTCATGGCAAGGCGACACTGGAGTCGCTCAGTGCTTGGGGAATCACATTTGAAATAGGAAATTTGTCCGCCTTCCCAGAACCCATCGGCTACTTGTCGGACGGCGGATGCTACAGGTTTCAGAAATACGCCAAAAGTTCTTAATGACTTCCTATCATCACATGTCTTGTTCAGTATACGTCAGAGGGTCCACGAAGGACGAGCTCATGCAGGTAGTAGGCTTTAGCAATACAGACATGTCTGTCTCCATTGAAATGCATCTATTTCGTAATATCTCCACAATGTATTCTCTATTTGTCTTCATCCAGGCGTTTGAAGAACTCACGGAGTGCATCTTTCGAGTCCTTGTTCGCTGGGATGTAGTGACCTCCGGGATGGAGCAACACCTTCGGGTTGACGTAGCCCTCGGCGAGTTTCTTGCATCGCTCAGGGGATACAATCGTATCGGTCTCTCCGATAATGTGCAGCGACGGGATGTTGAGCTTGAGCTCCGAGCTGCCGAAGCAAGGGTCGATTGATTGCGGCGCAGAGGCGAAAATGCCAAACGAGAACGCGAACGGCGAGTTCTCTGGCGATTCAACTAAGGTGCAAAGAGAGTTATGATAGCCCAGGTCAGTGCAAAAGCATGGCTAGACGGCCCCAAGAAGGATAGAAGTAGTAAAAAGAGCGTACACTGTCGCTGAAGCACGAATGACGCCAGCATGCCGCCTTGGCTGAAGCCAAAGACGCCGTCGAACGGTCCCTGCTCTCTGCAGATGTTCGCGACGTAGTCGATCGCGTCTTCCACGTCCGAGTACGTCTGCGCGCCGGTTTCCTTGTTGACATGATAGTTCCACCAGGAGAACTGCTTCTTCTCTTTGTCATTCTCGTTCTCACTCTCTTGCATGCTGTCACAATAGCCAGCCAATTTATGAACACACAATGTCAGCAACAGGCAAGTGACGTATCATCTCGAACATGGAGAACAAACATACCTCTTCACGTGCTCTTCTGATGTGGGCTCATACGGGACGACCAGCGGAGCGTCCACACAAACTACATATGCAAACAAAGTGAAAGACAACCATTAGGTGAGCAGAAGATCACAACGGAAGCCTGTAAGAAACGATTGGCACGCGCGAAAGAATGCACGCAGTGACGCACCGAACTCAACGCTGGACTTGAACGCCCGTCGAAAGCCCGAGATGCGAACGTGCAGCTTCGCGCTGGTCTGGCGGTACCCGTGGAGACACAGCACGCGGTGCTTGATGGCGCCGCTCATTTGTCTTCGTTGTTATTGCTGCTGAACTGCTGGCCACTTCGACTTGCCAATCACTCAATTGCTCAGATGGTGATGGTGGTCAAAGCTGGCTTTGTTGACTGCTGCCACCAGAAATACGGGAATTCGTGACACCGAACCGAGAGGATATTCACCTAAACGAGCCACCGACTGGGCACATCCGTGTCAAAATTAATAAACTACCTCAACTAAGCCTCGGTACCCATTTTTAGAATATTCTACATAAATTGGCATATTTATGATGTTTCATGCAAATTATCCCCCATATCCTTCAGATACTATATCACTTTCAATTGAACTGCAACCGTGCCACGAATCAACCTTTCCCGACAACAGGCAGTTCTCAATTGAGCTTCCAGCCCAGACGCGCGCTTCTGCTCTCGCTTTCGCCCTCTCTGCCTGTTGGTTTCGTGATGAAGCACTTCTTCCAGCTCACGCTGCTGGTCGTGGCATTGATCGTGGCGCTCTCGACGTCGTCGGTCTCCGCTGCCAAAGCCAAGAAAACGTGCGTGCGGTTGCCTGCATTGGTCTGACTATGATGGATCCTGTCATGCCAGCCAGCATTGATGAATTTTGTGTATGTATTGTTATATGCATGTATATGTGTGAATGTGAACGTATCCTCAGTAACTCCAAGGTGGAGGTGCAGTTCCCGCACGTGTCCGACGCGTTGCTCGAGCAGCTCGGCTATCAGAAGAAGAACCGCTACTCGTCGTCCTCGTTCAAGGTGAAGAGTGATGCATCAGGTTACGACTCACGAATATGTAAGGAAGGGCATGATTACTAACAAGCGAGATCATATGCCCATACACAGGTCACGCCGCGCAAGCCTGCGCCAGACTTCAACAACGTGAACGCGGTAATCAACGAGAAGTTTGAGAAGGTGTCGCTGAGCAACTACCGCGGCAAGTGGCTGATCCTCTTCTTCTACCCGTTCGACTTTACGTTCGTGTGCCCGACCGAGATCGTGTCGTTCTCAGACAGCGTCGAGCTTTTCCGCAGCATCAACGCCGAGGTGGTGGCGATCTCGACCGACTCGCACCACACGCACCTGGCGTGGGTCAAGACGCCGCGCAACGAAGGCGGACTGGGCAAGATGAACATCCCGCTGATCGCCGATATCTCGAAGCGCATCTCGGAGGACTACGGCGTGCTCGTGACCGACGAAGAGGACGAGATGTACGGCGCGGCGCTCCGCGGCCTGTTTATCATCGACCCCGAGGGCACGATCCGCTCGATCCAGATCAACGACGACGCCGTGGGCCGCAGCGTCGACGAGACGCTGCGCATCCTCAAGGCGTTCCAGTACTCGGCCGCGCACCCGCACGAGGTGTGCCCGGCGAACTGGAAGCCCGGTGGCGAGACCATCAAGACGAACCACATCGAGAAGATCGACTTTTTCAAGAACCTCTACGGCAGCGAGGAGCTCTAAGACAGGCAGCATCTTGATGGAGATGTGGAAATCGCCCATAGCCGTTGGGTCTCGTCAGGTTGACAGGAGTGCCTGTAGCACCACGCAGCAGCAGCTAAATGTGAGAACATGTTAACAAAACCAGTAGATCGCTTCTGCTTTTCCATCCATCTTCGCCCATACCTACATGCCTGCATTTACAATTTGACGCGGTCGTAATTACATCGACAAAAAAACGCGCTGATCGTAGTAACACCTGCCATCCAAAGCACGAACGCACGAGATGATAAGCGCAGCGAGCGAGATGAACAACGAAGAACGAGGAGGAAGAGGAGCGGGTCTTGCGCATAACTGTTGTTTTTTTCTTTTTCTGTTGGTTGATTTTTTGTTTGTCTTTCCGAAGACGTCCCTGCGGTGATGCCTTCCTTGTGAGTGCTGGGTGTGCTGCTGCTGCTGTGGACACGAAACAACCCGGTCGTTCTCATCATCGCTGAGGTCTCTCTCTCACTTTCGCGAGTCCCGAATACTGTAATGGACTTGAACTGCAAATCACTTATTCCTCCGCGCGTGGGAAGCCGTTCTTCCAGTTCTGGTACTTGAGCAGGAAGACTGGCACGCCGACGCCGCCAACGACGACGAAGAGCGAGAGGCCCTTGGCCCAACCCTTGGAGAACTCGCCCTCGAACACGTAGTGCTGGTGGTGGCCGTGGTCGCCCGCCATGCGGTTGGCCGAGCGGTGGATCGCGCGGACGCCCGCAGGCGCGGCGGAGAGCTTGGACGCTTGCTTCACGACGTGGCTGAGCATATTGAACGGCGGCGTTTGTGGGGTTTTGATCTGACGAGGGGGAAGAAAACACTGGCGCTGGCGGGCGAAGGCCCGCCAGCGTGCGTTTCTTTACTTGAAAAGCATAGTCAATGAATCGTGAAAGTGAATTGCGAGATGAATCCTACGCCAATTTATTTGGTATAGGATTCATCTCACAATTCACTTTCACGATTCATTGACTATGCTTTTCATGTTGTATGAAGTTTTGAAATAGTCTAATAAAAAGAGCCACTTTGGTTGATACTTGGTAATTATCACTTTTCAAATAGGAAACCCGTTGCAAAATGTGAAACACCCTTTTCATAGTTTAGGCAAGCACAGTCCACGACAGTGGTCCGTGAATGTGATCATTTTTATCAACCAAAACCAGTACTTTGCCGTTTCGGACGCAACAAATACAGAGCTGTAGCTAATCAAACGGGCTATATTTTGCTGAAAGAACGAAGAAAACACTCGCACTGTTTGCAGCGCAATAGAGAAATATCGTTTTTGACAGGGCGACACAAATCGTGAACATAGATTTCTGACGCGGAAAAATTGCCCCAGCCATTTGTTTCGACTTTTCTCGCGTTGGAAATTGGTTTTTATGCTTGAATTTCATTTGACAATCCGCCAGCCAGCTCTCAAACTAAGGCAAATGACCAAAGGCTCAGAGTTGCCGGCGGAAGAACGGATCAGTATTTGTATGGTTCGAGTCGCTGATTTGACGGTGCGATCCGTCGTTGCTGCTGTAAAGCGGTCTGTTGGTGTTTGCAGTAAAGCGTTATCAGCAAAGGGAAACCCAAGACACCAAGTCAGCCTGGAAGCAAGGCAAAAACAAGCGAACGCGACAAGCGGCACATCATCCGGTTGGTGTCGTCTGGCGACTTAAGTGTGGTGATGGTAAGGGTGAAGCCTAATTTGTCCTACAACGTACGCACAGTTTAGCGTGTTTTCAAATCAGCCGACTGGCTAGCGTACAAGATGCACTAAGCGGAGTCAGCGATGAAGAACAGGCACAAGGAAGCAAGAGTGTTGTAGGCGAGCAACAAAGCGCTTTGGGATGACGTCAAGCGGAGCAGTGTCGTTTCCTCAGATGGGGAGAAGTGGAACCTCGACTGCCCTGATGGTAAGTGGCACCAGTAGGCAGGCACGCAACTCTCCATTCAGCCCAACGTCCGTCGGCACTCAGGAGGCGATTCAATCATGATGTGGGGTGGCTTCTTCGGTTCCTCCAAGACAGAGTTGAAGTTCCTGACTAACAAGATGGACTCCACAAAGTACATCGCTACGCTGCGCTCGCATTTGCAACCATTCACGAGCACAGAAACTCAAATCTTTCAACAGGATAACGCGCCATGCCACAACTCTTGAGCGACCAAGGAGTGGCGATCCAGCCAACGCATCGACGTTATGCAGTAGCCAGCATACTCTCCCAACTTGAACCCCATCGAGAACCTTTGGGGATCATGACGCAGCACGTTTACGCTGGCGGAAGGCAGTACGAAACCTTGCACGAGCTTCGGAACGCCATTCAAGCCGCATGGAATGCTGTGACGCCACAGCAACTGGACACACTTGTTTAGCCGATGCACCACCACTGCATCAAAGTGATACAGTACCAGGAAAAATATATGTTGTACTAAAACGCTTTCTTTCAGCATGTTAATGCATTTAATATCAATTTTTCCGCGTCAGAAATCTATGTTCACGATTTGTGTCGCCCTGTCAAAAACGATATTTCTCTATTGCGCTGCAAACAGTGCGAGTGTTTTCTTCGTTCTTTCAGCAAAATATAGCCCGTTTGATTAGCTACAGCTCTGTATTTGTTGCGTCCGAAACGGCAAAGTACTGGTTTTGGTTGATAAAAATGATCACATTCACGGACCACTGTCGTGGACTGTGTAATGTGTTCCAAACTTGTGCAAATCTCTATTTCGATCCGACTCAAATTTGCATAATGTGACGGAAGTTTCACTTGCTCAAAATAAGAAGACTATGATTTTCTGTTTTGAATTGTGCAGCGACCGCTCTCGCTGACGATCGCTCGCTTCGATGTGAAGGCAAGACATACCGCGAAATCGCCAAGATCGTGCAGAAGCCGACGACGCGAGTGTTCCGAACTGTGAAGGCGAATGGCGTCTTACCTGTCCATGTCCGTCTTGGATACCCTCGAAGCTGGGCGACGAGCACGCGAAGCGGGTGTACGAATGGGTTGCTTGCGCGAGCGCAATATTAAAGAGCTGCGAAAGAAATTGGTGAATGTCCTTCTCAAGGACAGTGAAAAGACAGTGAGCTGTGCGACCGTCAGATGCCATTTGAAGAAGCAGTACGCTGTGCTGCGACCGGTTGAGCTCCTGATTTTCAGGACTAAACGCCACGTTTCATCGAAGAAGATACTCTCTGAACTGCTGAATTTGGCGAGCAGCTCGATCGATTTGTACATGCACTTGATCACCTCGGAAAAAGCAAGCGTGACTGTTGTGCATTGACGAATTCGCTGAGTGGACGTATTCTAACTAAGTGGCCGTCTGTTTTCATACAGGTGTGTGCAGCGCTTATTGCTATCCACCGGTGCAAGGAGAACCCAGTAGACACCCGTATTGTCACGGACGGGAGGCAAGCGGTAGATACAGCTGAAAACTCAAAGGTCCTCGATCTCATTGCTGCGGTAAGTTTCGTCTCTGTGTTTTGCTGATGTATCATTAGATGCATGAATTGTGTAATTGGCTCACGCCTCCTGGTGTGGATTTAGGGCATCGATGTTCGGATTGGACCAACGTCAACTATTATGCATAAAAATTCTGTATCATAGATCGCAACATTCGTTTGAATGGTAAGACCGAAGAGATTATATGAAATTTCTGGCATGATCTCATTGGATTGGGCACAAATCACTGGTGTTTTAATGTGCGAGTAGGCTCTGAACTGCAGCGGTAATGCTTCGACCCGGAACATCGAAAATGTGGAAGTGCATTATCGAGAGAAGGACGATCTATACCAGAGCTTCCAGAAAGGATTCAACCAGCTCTTCAATTTGAAGTTTGCGAACGGCATGATGTACATGTCTTGCAAGTTGCACTCCTTCATGATTCTTGTCTTGCCCTTGATTCCGTTTCGTATATCAATGCTATCTTTTTAGTGTGCCAAAATGCCGTCTTTTGTTTTGTGTATTGGTCCACTGATGCATATTGGTGATTCTCGTGTCGCGTGCATGCGGCCGAGCGAGCGACACTCTTCACGCACTGTCGGGATCTTTCTTTATACGCAGTGACCTTGTGAGCAATATAAAGAGTAGTCTACCAAGATGATCGATCCGAAGCAGGTCAATTATCACTTTGCATCAACTGAAAGTTTGTAAAACCAGGAGAAGGTGTGAGTTTTCGCCAGCATTTCGTAGATTTGTTCACATGGTGAATGATGTGTTGCTGAATTGCCTTTTCGCTTTGGTCATGGAGCGTCTGGTGTACTGATCAATGCCAAGTAGCGAAATCAAATGCAAAAAGCAAACTTGCTTGATTTATGTGCACATACACAAGGAGCAACAAGTGTGCTCGTTGCTGGCCGATCATGGCGACTGATTGACTGCAGTGTACCGGTGCTGGTGGAGCATAGCAAGTGTGTAAAAGTGTTAGCAGAGCGCAAACACAGGACGTCGTCAGTCAGCTCGTAGCTCTTGGGAAAAGATTCACTCGGCTGCCCAAGGGATGCATTCGCAATCAATCAATTATTCAAAATGGATCAAATGCAAGCAACCACCTGTCTATCAATCGAACGGGGAACATGAAGGAGCCACCGGGTCCACCCTACCACTGCGTCTAGACGAGCCTCAAGAGCGTCGTCACCAACGATCTCGTCATCGAGAAGCTAACTGATGCCGCGCTACGGACCAACGGCATCATGATCCACACGTTCCAGCTGCTCAAGCTGTACCTGCTCCACTGTTGCGAGAAGGGCGTCGAAATGCCCACGCTCGGCAGACAGTTCGTGACCTCAGTCATGAAGAGGCAGCACTGCAGGTTCAAAGAGCTCGTCAAGGGCAAGGGCTTCAGGACGATGTTTCGGAAGGCGGGTTACGACGTGTACCTGGTCGATGAGTTCCGCACCAGCTGCAGGTGCAGCGCGTGCGAACAGGGCGAGTGTACGACGTTCCGGGTCTGCGAGAACCCTCGACCGTACAGGAGCGGCAGCATCTTGCGTCACGGGCTGGTCAGATGTACGACTTGTTCCAGTCTGTGGAACCAAGATAGGAACGCTACGTCGAACATCTAGAAGGTAGCGACGAGCACGATCCGAGGCGAGGGTCGCCCAGCGTACCTTCGAAGGGTCAGAGGGGCCATCAGTGGTGCTACGTTGGCAGGGAAAGAACGTCCCAGGTGTTTTGCGACGCCTCCACCCGACCACGATTTGACCTAAGCAAAAGAGGCAAAGATGATCGACCCGAAGCAGGTCAAATGCAAGCAACATGCTGTGATACAGAGAGATAATAATGAAAGAGTATCATATAGTACGACGTTTACTGTGTGTGTGTGTGTGTGTGTGAATAGGATGAGCATACGCACTTAGGCGTGGCAGAACGACTGCAGGAGCGCGGCGTCCGCGAGTAGTTGCAGCCGCGGCTCTATCCTGCTTGTCACCGGCTGCCCGCGCATCAACTCTTCTCGCTGTGGCTCGCTCTTGTGCGCCTTCCTCCGTCTCTTGAGCGGCTTCGCTGCTGCGGTTGCTGGGTCCAGGAACCGCTTGTTGTTATTAAGCTGCTCGTGAGATGCCTTGGTCGCTGCTGGCTCAATTGTGCTGTTGGCTCTCGAGCTTGGTAGCGGAGCTGGACAAATCGGCGTGTTCATCGCGGCCGCGGCAGCGATCCAATCGGGGAAATGTGCCTGGTTGGCTCTCCACAGTTCGGTGCTCTTGGTGCTGTTACTGCTGCTGTTGTACTGATGGTGACTCAAGTGAAACGCGTCACTGGGTGGCGTCCAGCAGCACGCGCCGTTCGCCACCACTGCCGCTTGCATCGCCAGCTGGTGCTGGAAACACGGGTACATCTGCCCAAGGTCCAGCGAGCTCAGCGGCATAAATGCCATCGGTCCATTTGGTGAGCTGTTGCCATTCTGTTGCGGTTGAGGTGATGGTGGATTTGCCTTCACAGGTGTCATTGCTGGTACTGTTACTGTGCTTGATTCAATCAGTGCAGGCGCTGGTGTTCCTGGCTCGTAGTCCGTCACAGTAGCCTCGTCCTCTTCGCTCCCAGAGCTCTCTGCTGCTGCTGTGTGTTGCTTGGTCTTCTTCTCTGCGCTCCCAGTGACACCTCCGCAAGTGGGCGTCGTACTGCGCTTCAGACGCCGCTTGCTCGAGTTCCAGTGGTTCTTGATCGCGTTGTCTGTACGACCGGGGAGCATCTTGGCGATCTCGGCCCACTTGTTGCCAAACTGTTCGTGCGACTCGCGCAAGATGCGCTCTTCCTCTTCGGACCACGGCTCTTTGCGGATCGCAGGGTCCAACTGATTGTGCCATCTACAAATAGAAAAACAAACAACAAATGCTTGTCAGCCCACAGACAGCTCGCATGATAAGACAACCTGCTAGTCAGGCAAGCGCAATGCACTCACCGTTCGCGACACTGCTTGCCGTTGCGTCCGGGCAGCTTCGTGCCGATGATCGTCCAGTGGCGCGTGCCGTACTTCTGCACGAGCTTCATCATGAGTAGGTCCTCCTTCTCGGTCCACTTGCACACGGGTTTGCGCTCCTTGCGCGAGCTGCCGCTGGACTTGGGCTTGGAGCTGTTGCTGTTGGCAATTGCGCCATTCACCATTATCATCATCCTAGTCACCTCGTTGTCTTTGCGCTGCTGTTGCGGTTGTGATCTGCCGAGGACCAACGGCGACACGGGGGCTCTGGTACCGGAAATGCTGTTGTAGCTGTTGTAGCTGCTGCTGGGCGTCTGCATCAAGCGCGCGCTATTTCGCGAATGTATCTGCCACCTGCCCGTTGAGCGGCGGCACGGCAGCACGAGGAGGATCTCGTTCTCGCACGTCCCAACTGCCGATCCTCATCCAGAAGAAGCCTTTGACTTAGTTAATGTATGCATCGAAACGTTGCGAAGGGCGGAAGATCTATCTATCAACCCGCGCGATCGCGACCCCCAACCGTCGAGACGCCAGTCCTGTAATTGGCTAATATTGAAGGCGTTTCATGATATTCATTGGATAAAAATAGTATAGGAGGGATGTGATTGGTTACTAATGTTGAAGTGCTAGGGCAACCTTTTTTGTTCTTCCAAAAATGACCACTCACCCGCTCGCTCGCAGCGCTCAGTTTGGTGCTTCGTGGCTCAAACTGTGAGCCAAATCTGGAAAAGCCAACTGCAAATAAATAGTTCATGCTGCCCATGGGGTGGAAAAAAGATATCGAGACTTGATTACTAACAACAGTACGAGTGCTGTTAAAAGCTCGAGGAGCTCTGGTTGGCTGGTCGGTTGTCTGGGTTTATTATTTGCATCATATTGACTCATTCATATGCGCCAAACCAAATAAGAGCAGGTGAGCGTTTGGATCCCGTTGTATTAATACCTGCATGACGCGCGCTTGCTTGGGTCACACGTACTAGGACATCTTGAGACACTTGTGCTCGGTTGATGACTGGCAAACCAAAGTGACTGCACGGTTTAGATACAAATACCAGCAAAGCAATAGAGGTGCAGCATTGGTTTGCAGGTACGCTCTCGTCCAGCAACAGGGACACCGGGGAGCAGAATATTGTGCCGTCTCCTTCGAACGAACTGGTTGGATTGACATCAAGCCTCGGCGTATCCTGATATCCTGGCAACGGTCGCCACGCTCTTTCAAAGAGCTCCTCGAGATTATCAGGTCGACATATCTATTTTTTGAAATAATCATGTCTATTTTTAAAATAAAACTATTATAGTTTTTTTCAATTTGAGGGTGCCATAAAATCGAAAATTCAAATTCTGGATCCAAAGTTTTGGGAAACCCGATGTGGGCATTTTATGCTTTTCTTCAGCGCGTTTCGCGGGTGGGAAAACGCGAATTCCCCCCATTCGAGGGGTATTTTCAAGAAAAGTGTGGGAAAATGGCGTCACCTTCGCGCGCTTCGGGCACGCCGCTGCTCGCAACTGCCACTCTCAGCACCAGCAGCGATGCTGATGCGGCTTCCATGGGCAGCCTGCTGGACAACCTCGCTCCCGCGGACGTGGGGCGACTGGTGACTGAGGCCGCGCAGGGCAAGCTCAAGAGCGCCAAGGCGCTGCGCGATGCGCTCAACCTGCCCGTGACCGTACAGCGCGTGCAGCAGATGCTCAGCAGCGACGAGTTCCAGAAGCGCGTCAGGCAACAACAGCAGCAGCAAGTGGGCGGGGCTAGCGCGAAGAAGCGAGCGATCGGTGGCAGCGGAGAGCGCGATGACGTTGAGGAGGATGAGGAGGATGACGCGATGGGCGAGGACGACATGGACAGCGACGGCGACTACAGCGACGAGGATGATGATGATGACGACGATGATGACGAGTACATGAAGGCAGATGCTGTGCGGGCGAACGCTCCAGTCGACGGTAATGGTGGCATGGGGAACGATAACAACGGTAGTGTCGCTAATAATGGACGGAAGGGCCGCTTGACCACCCGACCATCGAGGCCCGCTGACGAGAGGAACCGGAAGGCGCGCGGCCCCGCGACTGCGGCAATCACTGCCCCCGACGGACGCCTGCTGACGATCACGATGAACGAAAAGTTCAAAGACCGCGCGTCCGTCAAGCAGGCAGTGCGCGACTTCGCCGCCGCGCAGGGCAAGTCCGTGATCATTCAGAAGAAGACGAACGGCGGCAACAACTTTGTGTACGTGTGCAAGAGCAAGACGCGGTGCGACTTCTACGTGAAAGTGCGCCGCACAATGCGCACGACGACGACGACCCACGTGGTCTGGGATTTCCATACCGACCACGGCCCCGAGTGCACGGGCAAGCCGCTGAAGAAGCGCTACCCGCCGAGAGGATCCCAGGTGCAGCTTGGCGAGCTCAATCGCCCGCCCGTCAAATCGGCCACGGTCACGATGAAAGACGGCTCCACACTGACGCTGTACGAGAAGCAGGAATTCGCCACGCGCACGGAGCTCAAGGACTTTGTGCACGACTTTGCGCTCGCACAGGAGAAGCGCGCGCGCGTGGACCGCCTGTCGAGCGGCGGCAACAACATCACGTTCATCTGCACGAGCCAGACGAAATGTAACTTTAAGGTGCGCACGCTGCGCTCCAAGAAGACACACACGCACTACGTCAAGTCCTTTGAGGTGGACCACGGCAGCGAGTGCTCGGGGAAGCCCTCGGTGACGAAACGCCAGGTGCTCAAGCATCTCCAGAAGATGGACGCGAACCCGACGCTCGCGCTCTCCGGCGCAGACGTGCAGGCGATGGTGAAGAGTCTGCAAGGTGTCGACGTGACGTCGCGTGTCGCGTCGGATGCGCGCTACGAGCTGGTCGGGAAAGTGTTGAAGGACGCGATGACGGGCATCCAGAAGCTCGAGTCGCTACTCACACAGTTCCAGGCGCTAAACCCGACGTCGGCGACGCAGGTCGAGTTTGACGAAGACAACACGTTCAAGCGCGCGTTCCTGAAGCTGCCGTTCGCGAGCCAGGTGCAGAGCCACAGCGCGCGCGTGCTCGGACTGAGTACGTGTGAGATGGGGCTCTCGAGCAACTTCCGCGGCATGATGTTGGAATTGGTCGTGAAGGACAGCAACGGCGACGCGTTCACTGTCGCAGTCGCGCTCTGCGATGGGAAAAGCGCCGAGAGCTACGTCTGGTTCCTGAACTGCTGCGTCATGGGCGGGATTTCGTTCGACGCGCCGATGTTTTGCGACCGCAACTCGGCGATTCTGAACGCCGTCGAGTCGCTGCCGATCCCGTTCACGCTCATCCAGTGCACGCAGAATCTGATTGCGAACATCGAGTTATCGTTGCTGCAGCCATTGCCGAGCGGCGTGCGCACAGAGATCTCGCGTGCGCAAGATGCCGACACGGAATCCGAATACAAGGCGATCCTGACGGCTCTTAGTGCCACGAACCCACAAGTCGCCGAGTACCTGCGCAGCACGGACCCAAACACGTGGGCAAAGTACTGTTATCTGAAGAGATTCCCGCTCTATGGTTGCCAGAGCGCGTCGTTGGTGTCACCGATCTCCGAGACTGCCTCTCCGACCTCCAATTCTACACGCGAGCTGGGTCCATTCGAGTTCTTCCAGAGCTACATGGACCGCTGCATGAAATCCCTGTACGAAGGCAAGCGCAATACGAGAAACTGGACGAATTCTGGACGCACGCTGACAGCATTTGCAGAGAACGCGCTGAAGAAGCAGGAGAGCGAGGCACTGGCGTGCCGCGTGGTACCGAGCGACGACGAGGAAGGTATCGCGTACGTGTGGGACACGCGCAGTGCGCTGCCGAAGAAGCGTCGCGTGAACCTGAGCGCCAGCAGCTGCACGTGCTCGTTCCTCGAGCAGCTCGCACTACCTTGCAATCACATTGTGGCGGCCGTGAACTTGTTCAATGGCGACGGTGCGACCTGGGACATCTCGCAGCTCTGCCACCCGATGTACACTGCCAAGGCATACTTTGAGGTCTACGGTCAGGTGAGTCCGATCGACATTCCCGTGGAAGAAGAGCTCGTGCGTAACCTGCTGGTGAAGATCGCGCCGAGCAGCACATCCAATCGGTGCTCCGTGTGCCACGAGATCGGCCACAACAAGCGCCGCTGCAAGAGCGCTTTGGCGATGGAGATGGCGGGATCTTCCGCTGGTGGTAGCGATAGCACTAGTACGACGGCGACACAAGGTGCACAGGACGCTATCGTTGCCTTGATCTGATCACAGAACCCAAACCAAACCATTGTTGTGGAAACCATGCTTTTTGTTTAAATGAATGAAGAAGATGTTGTACGCTGAGAGCCTAGCCCCCAGCCCATTGTTGTTCACACATGCCCCGAGCAAAAAATGATACAAACACATGCTCCAAACAACTTACACGATCCCGCTGGCCCCGCCACTGCCGTTGGTAGAACTACCCATCGTGGAGCTCGGACAGCGCCGCTTATTGTGGCCGTACGCGTGGCAGAGCGAGCAGCGGTTCGTCGGCCCCACGGGCACGACCTGCACCGACATGTTCCACGACAGCTCCTCCTCGAGCGGCATGCTCACGGCGCTCACCTGGCCGTACACGTCAAAGTACCCGCGCGCCAGGTACATCGGGTGGCAGAGCTTCGCGATATTCCAGAGCCCACCGCTGCTGTTGAAATAGTTGGAAGCCGCGACGATGTGCTTACAGGGCAGCCCGAACTGGTCCGCGAACGGGCACGAGCACGAGTTGGCGCTGATGTTCACGCGTCTTCGTTTCGGCACGGGACTGCGCGTGTCCCACACGTACGCGCTGCCGGTCTCGTCGTCATTTGGAGTCACGCGGCACATCGACGCCCGCAGGCGCTGCTCTTCGAGGATGCTCTCGCCGTACGTCGTGAGCAGCTGTCCGGAGCGCATCCAGTTCTTCGCGTTGCGTCGGCGCTCGTAGATTGCTTGCATGCAGCGTTCAATGTAGCTCTGAAAGAGGTAGATCGGTCCTTTCTCACGAATCGCAGCGTCAACAGCAGCGGAAGATGACGACGAAGACGTAGCGGCTGGTGGGGAATCCACTGCGGCCGTCACCAGCGCAGCGCTCTGAGCGCCGTAGAGCGCGTACTTGCGCAGGTAACAGTATTTCGCCCAGACGTTGGGGTCCATGCGCTTCAGGTGCTCCGCCACCGGGAGGTTTTTCGCACCGAGCGTCGAGATGAGCGTCTCGAACTCTTCGTACGTGTCGGCCGCCTGCGCGCGCAGTACGAGGTTCTGTACGTCCTTGGACATGGGGGACTGCGGGAGCTGTTGCTCCAAGTTCTTCAGCAGGTGCTGCGTCGACTGGATCAGCAGACACGACACTGGCAGCGACTCGATCGCCGTCAGCACCGCGAAGCTGCGGTCGCAGAAGATCGGCACGTCCAAAGAGATGCCGCTCGAGAGGCAGCAGTTGAAGAACCACGCGTAGTTGTCCGCTGTCTTCCCGTCACAGAGCGCGACACAGAGCGTGTAGCTCTCGTTGTTGCCGTCCTTGGCGACGAGCTCCAGCGTGACGCCTTCAAAGTTGCTCGTCGGGTTCAGATCAAAGCTCTCAAGCCCGAGGATGCGCGCACTGTACTTCTGGATCTGAGTCGAGTACGGCAGCTTGAGGAACGCGCGTCGGAGCGCACTCTCATTGTATGCGTCCATCTGGATCGACGAGCTCGGGTTCTGCGCCTGGAACTGGGAAAGCAACGCCTGCAGCTTCTGCGCCTCGGTCATCGTGTCGTCGACCGTCGTCTTGACCATCACGGATGCCTGGGTCGTCACACGCGAGCTGGTCGCGCCACTGCCCTGGATCTTGCTCACGATCGTTTGCGCCTCCTGGCCCGTGAGCGTGAGCGTCGTGTTCGTCTCGGACGCCGTGCGGATCTCCCTCATCACCTGCTTCTTCGTGATCGACACTTTGCCCGTGCACTGGTCGCCGTGATCTGTGATCAGCGTCGTGACGTAGAATGCGGTCTCGCCTTTCTTCTTGGAGCGCAGGATGCGCACTTTGAAGTTGCACTTGGTCTCGCTCTTGCACACAAACACGATGTTGCTGCCGCCGCTCACCGTGCGGTCGATCAGCACGCGCTTGCCCTGCGCGAGCGCGAACTGCCGGATGAACAGCTTGCCCTGCTCGCGGGTTTCAAACTGCTGGTACTGGTAGAGCGTGATCTGCGCGCCGCTCTTTGACGTGACGGTCGCTTGCTTTGGGTTGCGCACGGCCTTCTTCGACTCAATCTTGAGGTTGTTCACGCGTCCCTTGGGACGTCCCCGGCCGCGTTTCACAGGCGCAGGTGACACGACTGACGCAGGCAGCCCATTGTGCTCGCTGTCCACCACCATCGGCATCGCCACCGCAGCGTCAACATCGTTTGCGCCATTAGATGCGTCCGGTTGCTCGTGGGCGGCGTTGCTCTGGCTCCCTACGCTCTGCAGGAACTGGCGCACGACCTCGCGCGGGCGATTGACTTCGGCGGAGATCGCCATGAGCGTCCAGCCCAGCTCGCTCAGGCTGCGCACCTGGCGCTCCTCACTGGACGAGAGCGACATGATGCTCGTGATGGACGAAGAGCTACGTGATGTGACGCAGCAGTTGCTGATTATCAGAGTGCCCTCTTTTCGCTTTTGAAAATGCCTCCCACAGCGCGCTATTCTTTGCTGGATGGCCCCCGCATTCCTTTCCTCGTTATATGCGAGAGCAGCCCAAATCTGTTTGGTTTATTGCATTTATGAGCATGACCACGGCGTCAAAAGAGGGTGTTTTTTTTAAAAATGTTTTTTTCCCGCGCTTTTTTGTTTTGAAGTTTGCACCCACAAATGAACTGAAAGCATGACCAGCTTTCGTTTATCTTTATTACGTAACTAGACATGCACAGAATTTTGATTTGAACCCTCTTTTTTTCCTTGAAGAATGTATGGTGCCAAAAAAGGAGGAGGATCCTGCCAAAAAATGGGGTGTGGCGGGACGTCATAGCGGATTCTGACAAAACGCGGGGACATGCCGACATCAACACAGCAGCAGCAGCGCGCATTGGCTTTAGCGCAGGAAGCCCCCGCAGCGGATGTGAGACCCGGCGTCACGGGCGCCGCCGTTGGGGGTCTAGACCGCAGCCCCAGCGCACTGACTACTGCTGCCGCGAAGCCCCGCGCGCGGAAGCTTAGATCCCAGGCGGCCGCCGCAAGCGATGACATCATCGCCAGCAGCGCTTTGCCAGGTAGTGCCACCCCAGGTAATAGCTCAGTGGATACCAGCGCCTCCACCACTGCAGCACCGCCACCTGCGCGCCGCTCGTCTCCTCGCGTCGAGTCGTCCCGAGAAGCGACCGTGACGATGAAAGACGGCCGCGCACTCACGCTCTACCGGCGCCTGGAGTTCGAGAGCCGCAGCCACGCGAAAAATTTCATCCACGACTTTGCGCTCGCGCAGGGTAAGCGAGCGCGCCTGGACCCGCACATGAGCGGCGGACGCAACTTTGTGTACATTTGCAACAGCACGACCAAGTGCGACTTCATCGTACGTGGCGCGCGGCTCAACCGCAAGCCGAAAGGCGCCAGTGGTGGTGATGGAAACGGCGAGAAGAGCGCGAGTGGGTACTACGTCACGTCGTTCCATGCCGACCACGGCGACGAGTGCACGGGCAAGGCCGCGATCACGCAGCGCCAAGTGGTAAACCAGCTCCTGATGGCGTCCGAGGCAGCATCAGCGGCGTCGTCATCTTCTTCCTCAGGCGCTGGGCTCACGGGCTTTGACGTGCAGAGCATCGTCAAGAGCGTGCACGGCACAACGGTACCGTCGCGTATGGCGTACCGTGCGAAGGATGCGATTGCGGGCAAGGCGCTGCACCAAGTGGTCTCGGGGATTCAGAAAGTCGAGTCGCTGCTCACGCAGTTCCAGGTCCTGAACCCGTCCGCATTCGTGCAGGTCAGTACGGACCAGGAGAGCAACTTTGAGCGCGCGTTCCTCAAGCTCCCGCACGCGAGTCTCATGCAGCGCTTCAGTGTGCGCGTCCTGGGCTTCGACGCCACGGAGATGAGTCGCGCGAGCAGCTTCAAGGGCGCCCTGCTGGAACTCGTGACGAAAGACGGGAACAACGACACGGTCGTGCTCGCCGTCGCGCTCTGTGACGGTTTCACGACGCCCAACATCGCGTGGTTCTTTGGTTGTTGCGTGTCCAGCGGGATCTCCTTCGACGTGCCGATGTTTTGCGATCGGAGCAACGGCGCGATCTCCAGCGCCGCTGCCGAGGCGCTCCCGTCACCACCGCTGCTTATCCAGTGCACGCAGCACCTGATCAACAATGTCGAGCACATGTTTACGCCAATTTTGTCCAAGGACTGGCAGAAGTTTGTGTGGCGCGCGCAAGCAGCCGACACGCTGGATGACTTTGAAGGCGCGCTCGCGTCGCTGAGCAAGCTCAACGCCAGAGCGGGCGAGTACTTCAAGAGCGCCGTGGACCCGTGCGCGTGGGCCAAGCACTACTTCCTGCGCAAGACGCCGCTCTACAACTGGCAGACGACGACACTGACCGAGTCGGAGAACCCGATCGCGCTCGCTGCTGCGGAGCTCAACCCGTTCGACTTGTTCCAAAAGTACATGGAGCGCAGCATGAATGACCTTTACGTGCGCAAGTCGAGTGCGAAAGAGTGGGCGGAGGTCGGTCGAGTGCTCACGGCGTTCGCGGAGGACGTGCTGGACGAGCAAAAGATCGAGGCGTCGGCCTGTTGCGTGTCCCCCAGCGACCGCGAGAGCGGCTCGGCGTACGTCTGGGACACGAGGAGCGCGATCCCAAAGAAGCGGCGCGTGAGCGTGAGCGCGAACAGCTGCTCGTGCCCGTACTCGGACCAGTGTGGACTCCCCTGCAAGCACCTGGTGGCGGCCGTGTTGTTCTTCAACAAGAGCGGCGCGTCCTGGGACCTGCGCAAGCTCTGCTACCAGCCACTCTATAGCGCCCAGAGCTACTACGAGAGCTACGGCCAGAGCGCGCCGATCGAGATTCCGGTCGAGGAAGAACTCGCGAGGAATCCAGCGATCAAAGTCAAGCAGGCGGGCACGAAGCGCTGCTCGCTTTGCCACACGTTCGGCCATAACAAGCGCAACTGCACAAGCAACAACAACAGTGGTAACAACAACAACAACAATAACAACGGCAGCAATAGTGGCGCAACGGGAACCTTGATCTAGGTTGACAGGGCTAGTGGATGGATGAATGGAATATAATAACGCAATTAGCAATAAACAAGCAAGCACTTGTATGAGCCTTTTCCCATCATCATCATCATCATCAGATGAGCGCTTCGGGTCCCGAGAGTGATCTGTTGGCATTATTCTTGGTGCAATTGCGCTTGTTGTGGCCATACGCGCCGCACACCGAGCACCGTCGGAAGCCCGTCTGCTTGACGCCCAGCGTGGTGTTGCGCACGAGCTCTTCTTCGACGGGCATCTCGATCCCCGTCACATTCCCGTACGCCTTGAAATAGTTGTCCACCGAGTATACTTTGTCACAGAGGCGCGCAAGCGACCACGCACTGCCGCGGTTGTTGAAAAACTGCACGGCGGCGACCAGGTGCTTGCAGGGGAGCCCCATTTGGCCCGAGTACAAGCACGAGCAGCTGTTCATACTCACGTTCACCCGCTTCTTCTTCGGCACGCGGTCTTTCGTGTCCCACACGTACGCCGAGCCCGCGTCACCGTCACTCGGCGTTACGCAGCAGGACGCGGCGTGTTGGCGCTGGTCCTCGAGCGCTTCTTGCGCGAAACTTGTCAGCAACTTGTTGTCTTGCGAACCACTGATCAAACCACTCGAAATCTGCGACGCCTCCAACCACTTGTGCGCGTCGCTCTTGCGCGCGTAGAGCGCGTGCATCGCGCGCTCAAAGTAGCTCTGGAAGAACTCGATCGGCCCGCTCTCTCTCGCCGCCAGTGTCTCCGGGTTCTCCGACTCCCCCAGCGTTGTCGTCTGCCAGTTGTAGAGTGGGTGCCTGTTCAGAAAGCAGCACTTCGCCCACGTGTGCGGGTCGAGGCTGCTCAGATAGTCGCCCACGCGCTTGTTGTGCTTGGTCGAGAGCTCGTCGAGGATCTCATCAAACTTGGTCTGGGTGTCCGCCGCCTGCGCGCGCCACACGCACGTGAGCATCTCCTTTGTGAACGTCACTTTCAGCATCTTGGACACTTTGTCGATCAGGTGCTGTGTGCACTGCACGAGCAGCCCGCCGCCCGACGGCAGCACTTGCTCAGCAGCCTGCAGCAACTCGGCGCTGCGGTCGCAAAACATAGGCACGTCGAACGTGATCCCGCTCGCGCGACAACAGTTCAGAAACCACGCGCAGGTCTCGGCTGTTTGCTGCACCGCACCACCACTGGCTGGCTTCGAAGCTCCTCCCTCACAAAGCGCCACCGCGAGGATGTAGCTGTCGTTGTTACCGTCTCGCGCGACCAGCTCGATCAAGTAACCCCCATGCAAGCTGCTGTTGCGGCCCATCTCCATGCCGTCAAGCCCGAGCACTCGCATGCTGTGTTTCTGGATGCGGTCTGCGTACGGGAGCTTCAGAAACGCGCGGCGAAACGTACGCTCTCCCGCTTCTTCACTGTTTGCTTCGTCCGTGTCGATGTGGATCGTGGATGTCGCGTTGAGCGTCTGGAACTGCGTGAGCAGCGACTCGAGCTGCTGGATCTCCAGCGTCGCGTCCTTGACCACATTTCCGTCAAGAGCGCCCTTTGCGCGGTACGCCATGCGTAGCGGCACGTCTGTACCGTACACGGTCTTGACGAGGTTCTGCACTTCCGCCCGCGACAAGGACGATACTGCCGAGGCGCTGCTGTTAATGAGACTGCTCGCTATCTTGATCTGGTCGAGCACCTGGCGCTGCGTAATCGCCGGCTTGCCCGTGCACTCGTCGCTGTGATCGATGTTGAATGCCTTCAGCACATATCGGCTGAGGCCCTTGCGCTGTGACTTGAAGCCGCGCACGATGAACCCGCACGGGGTCTTGCTGTTGCACACATAGTTGAAGCGGTTGCCGCCGCTGTAGCGCTTGTCCTCGATCGCGCGCTTGCCCTGCGCAAGCGCGAAGTCGTGGATTAGATCGCGCACTTCCGCGCGCGTCGCGAATTCCTGGTGCAAACGTAGCGTGAGACGCGTCACGCCGTCCTTCGCGACCACCGTTGCCTCGTTCACCTTTTGCACCACCACGGGCGCGCTCTTGCGCTGCTTCTTGGCTGGCGGCGAAAGCGCGTCGTCGTCGGCTTCGTCATCGTCTAGCGATGACGCTGAAGCGCGAGCTTGGGCTTGGGCTTGGACTGCAGCGGCCTCTGCTGCGGTTGAAGCAGGCGGGAGTTGATCGGCCTCAAGGGACAAATGGCCCCGCTTTGGCGCTTGGAGAGCTCTTCGCACCATGCTTCTTCCGTCGCTTCTTCGCCACTGGGGAACGCTTTGCGGCCCCGATTGTCACACTTGGGCGAGAAGGTTTTGACTCGAAACCCTAGGGTTTCCCATTGCACAAGTTTCATTAGTACCCGAAAATGGTAAACTTTCGATAACAAAGAGAGAGACATTGTTGTGCCCTCAGTCAGTATCCGACAGAAAGAGGTATTTATACAGATAAACCTTGCAAATTTGATACTATCGGCGGATATACTTCTATCAGATGTAACAGGTCGATAAAGTTTGCGAGGATTTATTCCTGCATACCGACATCAGCACACCATCAGCAGCAGCGCATTAGGTTTAGCGCATGGAGATAAAGTTAGCACAAAGTGCTGAATCAAGCACGGATATCTTTGTCTTCCAAGAGCTCGCGGATCGCTACATCATTAAGGAGCGCACCGATTGCATCAGCCCGAAACTGTCACGCATCGATTTGCTGTATTCGCTGCTGTCGCAAGGCTCGCACGTCACTTTCTCATCGCCAAATAGCCCTCGGGGCGCTGCGTCGGCCTCGTAGAGCTCACGGAGCGCTTCATCAACCTCAAACAGGTCACGAACGTCGTCTTCATCACCCTCCGTCTTAGAGCTCAGCAGCACGTTAATTTCTGTATCATCCGCTTGTTACGCAACAATAAGCGCCTGGGATCTCTTGAAGTTTCGTTTCCACTACCTCTCGAAACTCTTCGTGTAGATCTTGTGCCAGGTTTCGTCCGCCACACTCTCCTTCCGATAGTGCACTTTGATGTTCTCGTCGCTGTAATTGAGGCCTGCCTTCGACCAATTCATCGATCCTGTCTCACAAATTAACATAACAACAGTATTAAATGCACGCCATTAACTAGTCCAATAACCATACGTTCGCTTATCATTTAGTCTGCAGGTTCGGTCGATGATTACCATTTCGCGGTGTTGCATCGTGGAGTTACTGAAGAAGACTTCCACTCCCTGCGCCCGTAACCCGACCACTTGCGAGAAAATTCCAAGAGCTTCAGTCGCATCGGCCAACACTCACACTCGCACCCCCTCCCTCCACCAACTTGTCTAGCGCAGATTTGAGCTAGAAGCAAACTAAAACACACAGTGACAAACTATTATATATCTTTCGCATTTGCATCACATAGTACATAACAAAACTATACAGATCTCACCTCTTCAGAGGTGAAAATGGAGACCAATACATCTACCATCTTGCGTGCAGAGCTGAGTAGTTTGAGGAAGATTTTCTTTGACGATGAACGGAGACCTGGCTCGAAGAGAAAGATCCATGAAACAACACAGCTCGAACGCTCAGCGAGAATAGTGTAGAGGGTTCGTCTAGCGATTTGCTCGTGTAGGTTTGATTTCACCAAATTTTGGGGTCTGAGTTTCTCATTTGCTTGATGGCCGCTTTTGCGGACGTGAGCTGGCGCACTTGCACGCGAATGAGTGGAGTGAGCGAGGAGTGGGCGATCATTGCCGGCAACAGTCCTAGGCGTGAGTTGCGGTAGTATACTGTTGCTCGAACCAAGTCGAGAATTTTAGCCACGTCGCCGATATAGTGCATAGATTTTATAGGATATAAATCCTCATCTATCCTTATTTTGTCAGATTTATATCCTAAACTATGCGTAATCCGTTTTTAAGTTTCATGTACCCTCATCTATGCATACTACAAGTAGGAGATTTTAGCTAAAAAACTATTGCTGAAAGTCGCTCAACAGGAAGATTTCCCCATCATTCATTATCAGTCGTCTGTCAAATTCTTTTGAGATTCGTCCCAAAAAAAGCAGGCGATTGCTGAAACAATTTGACAGACGATTGATAATGAATGATGGGGAAATCTTCCCGTTGAGCGACTTTCAGCACAAAATGTCATCATTTTGATGACTATAAAAATATGTTTTTTCTGTTTACGTAAATACATCTGAATAAATACCATCTTCTATGAGACGATATAGAGTTAAAAACTGATATTGAAATGAGTTGTGAAGAGTCGACACTTGTGTTGTCACAACGACACGCCTCTCAACCCATCTCCATCGGGAGAGAGGGCACGCGCTTTTAGATCTGGAAATCTCAATGTTTTTGACTTGGTTTTTGTATAGGCGAAAAAACACCAAACATCGCCCAAAAAAGGCTCAACAGGCTCAGCCATACAAACTCCAAGTCACGCGATTTGCTGCGCTCTCCAAGAGCAGCCAAAATCTGCAAACAAACAACTCTGAAACAAGCCCACACGCTCCAACAACAAGCCGCCCGAGCTAAGCGTGCGCACACATATCTCGCGATCCCAGGACGTCCATCGAGGAGAATAAATAGCCGCGCAAGCCCACCCGAGAGCATTTCCGTCCCAAGATAACCTCAGAGTACCCCCACTTGAGCAAGCTTCCCACAATGCACGCCGCCGCCAGTGTCGCCACCTCGACGACTCCTCATTGGTCTGCCATGTCGCAGCCTCCGCGCGCGTCCACTGCGGTGCCTGCTGGGTTTCCACCGGCGCCAACCAAGTCCGCGGCCTCGACGCGAGCTTCAGCGTCGTCCGGGTCGACCACCGCCGCCTCCAGCGCGAGCTCGAGCGACTCCGAGTCCTCCTCCTCGTCTTCCTCGTCAGCGGCTTCGTCGCGTTGGAAAGCGAGAGCAGCTGCTGGTGTTGGAGACGACACCAGTATACCGGTTTGCCGCAGCGGACGGGTCCCACAGAAACGGGCCGGGTCGGGTCGGAATGGACCCGGGTTTGAGTTTGACCTGTTTCGAAGCGGCGATGACGACGGCGTGTCATCCCGCCGAGAAAAGAAAATGCTCAAGCTCGCACTGACAAACTCGATCGTGGAGACCAAGTGGACGAAGGCCAAGCAGCTCCCGCACGCGTGCGTGTTCCGCCCGACGCTCGACGAGTTTGCAGACCCGATCCAGTACATTGCGAAGTATGTAGCACACTAATGCCCTGTTCTGAGGAGTACCACTCCCTAAATCTGTGCTGCACGACTGACTGACTCAACACTTTGCTGCTGCTGCTCGAATAAACAGGATCCAGCGTGAGGCCGAGGTGACGGGCATCTGCAAGATCGTGCCGCCGAAAGGCTGGAATCCGCACTTTGCGATCGATCTCAATGACGAGTCTAACATGTTCGAGACGCGGCTGCAGCGCATCCACCAGCTGCAGGTACGAGCATGAGTGCTGGGTTGTGAGCGTTCGGTATGGTTGCTTAACAAATTGTTTGGGTTGTTGCATGACACCTTCAGCAAGGACTGGCATACGCTGATGGACGGGTTCACAACTTTCGGTCATATCGCGCGCACGCCAACGCGTTCAAGAGCCAGTGGTCTGGTGGACGCGACCTGACGTCGGAAGAGATTGAGCAGGACTACTGGCGGATCGTGGAGACGGGCGTGCCAATCGTCGAGGTTGGTTCCACTGTGAAGCGACGTGTTGTGCTTTAATAACCAGTGCGCTAATCATGTCCTCCACTGTGTTGATGACTCAGGTTGAATATGCAAACGACCTGGACACGACCATGCTCGGGAGCGGTTTCGAGCGCACGAGCAACCCCACGTCAGGTCGATCCAAAGGTTCGTTGTTTCCTGAGCTCCCTAGAAAGTGTAGCCATTGCGACGGTGAGTGATGGTATGTATCTAATCATCTCGGCATTCTGGATTCACTAGGGAAAGAGACGGTGAACTTTAGCGACCCAGAGTACTACAAGAACACGGCGTGGAACCTGAACAACCTCCCGGGCGCCTACGGCTCGCTCTTGCGCCACGTGCACACTTCGATCAACGGGATCAACATCCCGTGGCTCTACTGTGGCATGCTCTTCGCGTCATTTTGCTGGCACACAGAGGACAACTACATGTACAGCGTCAACTACCAGCACCTCGGCGCGAAGAAGCGGTGGTACGGCATCCCGTCATCGCACTGCTCCAAGTTTGACGAAGCCGTGAAGCAGCACATGCCCGAGCGGCTCCGTGAGGAACCGGACCTGCTCTTCCACTTGACCACGATGATCCCGCCGTCAGTACTGGAAGCCAGCGGCGTGCAGGTGTACACGTTGATCCAGGAGCCAGGCGACATCGTGCTCACGTTTCCGCGAGCCTACCACGCTGGCTACAGCGAGGGCTTCAATTGCAACGAAGCCGTGAACTTTTTGCTGCCGAACTGGATCCAGTACAGTCGCGAGTGCATCGAGAAGTACCGCGAGGTGGGGCGACTGTCGATTTTCTCGCACGACCATTTCATTTTCCACTTTGGGTCGAGCCAGAGTCTGGACGAGTACACGGTGGAGGACTGCGAGATGCTGCTCAAGGAGCTGCGCATGATGTTCCACGAAGAGCAGTACTACAAGAAGGAGTTCCAGGCCGAGGGCCTCGTGAGCATCATTGAGCTCAGCGCGGACGTGATGTTGGACGACATGTCGATGACCCAGGACGACCTGCGCCAGTGCTTCCAGTGCCGCCACAACATCTTCTTCTCGGGTGTGACGTGCGCGTGTTCGTCGTCGCGCCTGGCGTGTCTGCGCCACGCGAAGCGCATGTGCCACTGCCCGATGCACAAGCGCAGTCTGATCCAGTGGGTGAGCTCCGCGGAGCTCAAGTACGCGATCCGTCGCGTGCAGGAGAAAACTCGGTCACTGCGCGCGAGCCTGCCCATGGTGAGCAGCACGGTGCACCCGGAGCTCAAGTGGGAGGCATTCAATCCTGAGAAGAAACCGCAGCAAGTGGGGCCAAAGAGCGAGGTGATGAAGCAGGAAAAAGCTGAACTGCTGGTCGTGACGCCAAAGGTGGAGAACCAGACAGACGCAGACACGATCGTGATTGACCTTACAGAGTAGCCAACAGATCTCGTTGACCACCACTCACTCATATTCAAATATTTCGCATTTTACACATTCGCACCTCTTTGTTGATGTAGAGTTGCCTTGTAGCCCCCATGCTCCAATGCTCTGGTTCTAGTGCTTACGCTCTTGTCGTCGCTGCAAGAAGCTCTCAAAGCCGAGGATGTCGTAAAACGTGCGGTCGGCAAAACCATTCTCTTCCTCCAGCGTGGCGTAGAGCCACTCGAGCTCGTCGTCCTGGAGCTGGGTCTTGGCCCACCAGAGCGTGAAGCCAAAGTTACGTGGACCGTTCAGTAGCTTCTGCAGCGGCCCCCAGGAGCTACGCACCGAGGTCGCGCGCACTGGGAACGTCACGTGCATGTGGTTGTATGGAGAGAGTACCTGGAGCATGGTGTCGACCATTTCGTGCGAGTAGCTGCGTCGGAACTCCTCCTCAGTCGCGTTGCTGGTCGTCCAGCCGACCGAGAGCACGATTTTGTTGTGCGCACTGGCACCATCAATACTCTCCAGCGCGCTCGTGTCTTTCAAAAACTCTTGGGCGTCGTGGAATGCGATCTCACAGGTGTTTGCTGGCCCCACGAGGATGTCTGCGTTGATGAAGACACCTCGAGGGAACGGGAACGCCGCGATGAACATGCGCAGATGCTCGTAGGACGCGCGGAACGCCTGCATGCTCTTGAAGTCCAGCTTCACGATCAGCGGGGGGCTACGATCAGATACAGACGCAGCTGATACAGCAGAGCTATCCGAGTTTAAAGCGGTTGCCAGCGCTTGCATCTCGTCCAGGAAGAGTGCCAACGAGAGCTCGCCGTCGACCTGCGGCGGGTGGCCCATGACCGCGATCTGCTGCGCGTCCGACCAAATCACGTCCGCTTCCACCGCATTCACATAGTGGTGAGTGAAGTCATCGGAGGCGGATCCACTCTTCTCCTTCTTGTTCGCCAGGGCGTCGTGGATCTCGCGCTTCACCTGGTCCAGCAGCTCGTGCGAGTTGATCGCGTGGCCCCAGCGATAGTCCAGCGGCTTCATCTTGATGATAATGACGACAACGACGATCTGAAATCGGGAGGTGCATCTCAAGATTCAGGCTGTAACCTACCTCAAGTAACCAACCAGCTCGGCTGGTTACACGGTTACTTATTATTTCTACCAATAGAAAGAGATTGCTGAATGATTTCTTACTTTATTTCTACCAATGAAATAGAGATTTAATATGTTCAACCCATTCCAGTTCGCGAGCTGAGAACACAAACTTGAGCACAAAACTGAAAATGGCGAATGCCAGTACTGATGGCGACAGCGCAGGAACTCCCATTGTGAGCGCATCATGGCGATCCTCACGACAGAGCGCGCGCGCCAGCAACACCAACGACGGTAGTAGCAGTCGAAACAACGGGCGTTGGCGCAGAGCCAACGACGGCAGCGACGTCAACACCAGAAGAGGCAATGGTCGTTGGCGCAGAGACAACAACTGTGATGGTGATGGAGAAGGAAGCGTGAGGCAGCAGTAAGCGCACCGACAATGGGGCAGAGGGCCGCGTCCAAACTTCTTCGTGGGCTTCCGTATCACGACCGAGACGATCATCACGCAGATCGAGCAGCTCCAGCAGAGCATTGCGCAGGCGTTCCCAGATCTCGCGGTGTGTCTGATCGACCCACGCACGCTGCACGTGACGTTGTGCTGCACTTGCACGATGACGAAAGTACGGTCGAGCTACTAGCAATTCTCATGCACCTCAGGCGCGTGTCACTCTTATCATTACTGTTACTGTATCTGATCTCACACGATTGCATTTTTAACTTGGTAGCTATTCAAGACGCATCGAGGATCCTACACAGCGTGGCGCCAGTTCTTGCAAGCCAATGCTTCAGCGATGGATCTCCGTCGTTTGACTTCACTGGCTGGCGCTTCTTTGGCGCGAACGATATCTTATTCACGCCCTTGGAAGTGAACTCGGAACATGGCAAAGGGTGAGGAGCTACTGTGTAAAATTCAGACGAAGCCGATCAATGTTTATGGCTAATCATCTCCGCTCATATGCGTGATAGTTTGGCCCAGTTTGCCGAAGAGCTACACGCGCAGTACCGCACTGCTGGCTTCACGACCGAGTCTTTCCGGAAGCCGTTCACACCACACCTGACAATCTGGAAGACGACCAAGAACCGCGCGCACATCAATGGACTGAACGCCTCGCGCGAGAGGAATGCGTTCGTGCAGCATGAGCTCTTCGCGTACCTCCGTGACAATCACTCTTCAAATGGTGATGATGAAAATGGCAGCAGGTTCGCGTTTGGGAGCGAGAGCGTTGTGTCGATTGAACTCCTGGCAATGAGGGAGAAAGAAGAGGACGGTAGGTGCTGTTGGAGTCCCGTTATGGTTTGTCCGTCAGTGTCTATGTGTTGAAGCTGAGTTGTGTGTGTGTTATGTGTGTGTGTGATCAGGCTACTACAAGGCGCATGCGAGCGTAAACCTAGCACTCCCAGCGGTGTCCCCGCTGTCACGTCTGGACGTGGATGTGTGCATGGAGACTCCTTGAGCAACAGCGATAAGGGAGAGTTTGTCATTCGCCACTCAACTGTAAATCTCTTCCCGTGAGGTACAGTAGTCGTTGGATCAGCTGGCTGCTGCTGCCGCTGATATCGGCACAAAGCCACTCACTACCTTCGCTTTGCACCATACGAAATCAAGTGTTTCAGATTCAATATGTTCGCATGCACTTAAGGAAACCCCAAAATGAACCCATTTTTTCATCATCACACACGCACTCGCCAACAAGCACAGCAACAAGAGCCCTCTGCATGAGCTTTGTGTCACCTTTCTATGAGCATGCAGCAGGAACGCACCACCAATATTTCTATGCTGCTGTCACCCCCGCTCACGTCGGTTGTGGCCGTGCTGCGCGTCCCAGCAGCCGGAGAGCGCGTCAGCATATTACCACACGTCGTCGCAGCGATCAGCGCGTGTCTCGACTACTCAAAGTTCTGGAGTTTTCCGCGCGCGTGCGAAGCCAACTTGCTATCGCTCCTTCCGCGTCTGGTATTCCACCTCCAGTCACTTGATGACGAAGCTCCCACAAGTGACCCATTCTACTGGAAGTACCAATGCAGTCAGGGGCTCGTGGCTGCTGTGAAGCACGATAGCCTCGCCATGGTCACACGGCTGCGCGAGTACTGCCCCAGTGTACTGCCGTACGCTGCGATGACCACAGCTGCGAAAATGGGGAACCTAAGTATGCTGCAGTGACTGACTGAGCGTCATGAGCGGGCGGTGTGGATCCCGCAGATTATGGATGCCGCTGCGTCGACCAGCCAGCTCGCAGTGCTGGAGTGGCTCCGTGTTCACCCCAAGAACAGTGCGTGCACCAGCAAAGCGTTCTCCTCTGCGATCGAAAACGGCCATCTAGACGCCGTCAAGTGGATCCACAGCCACTACCCAAGCGTGCTGGTCACCCCGTTTCATGAAGTGCTCGAAGCGATTCGCACTGGACACATCGAGGTCGCGAAGTACATCTACGAGCAGCAGCAGTTCTGTCTGAGCATTGCCAAGGGCATCGACTACGCCGCAGAGATCGGAGACCTCGAGCTCGCCCAGTGGCTGGTGCCGAATCACGCAGCCGACCAGTGTCTCACTAATGGCGCAATCGATTACGCTGCACGCGGAGGACACGGAGGTCGTGCAGTGGCTCCACGACCACCTCCCAAATGGGTGCCCTCGTTTCGCGATGGCGTACGCGGCGCAGAACGAACACCTAGAAGTGGTTCAATGGCTCCACCATAATCGCTCCGAAGGGTGTTCAGCGACGGCAATGAACCTCGCAGTTTCTCATGGCCACTTGGAAGTTGTCAAGTGGCTCCACGAGAATCACACCGAGGGCTGTTCAACACGCGCCATGGATGGCACTGCATTAAATGGTCACCTGGAAGTGGTCCAGTGGCTCTGCGCGAATCGTACAGAAGGGTGCTCCTACGGTGCCTTGACGAGAGCGACAGCGAACGGCCATCTGGAGGTCTGCAAGTGGCTCTTTGCGAACATCACGAAGGAGTGCATCGCCTACGAGATTGACAACGTTGCTGTAAATGGGCACTTGGACGTGATCGAGTGGATCGCAGAGCACCAGGTCGGAGACGGAGGGTGTTCGTCGGATGCGATGAATAGCGCAGCAAAGAACGGCCACCTGCACGTCATCCAGTGGCTCCACGGCCACGACATTGAGGACGAAGCGCCGTTCGCGATGGACTGTGCCGCTGAGAACGGCCGCTTGGATATTGTCACGTGGCTCTTTGACCACCGAAGCGAAGGCTGCACTCGTGACGCGATCGGATTCGCTGCCGTCAATGGCCATTTCGAGATCGTGTGCTTTTTGCACGCGAACCTGCGCGCCTGCAGCGAATTGCTCCCAGATGCGATTGATGGTGGCGAGGTTTGCAACAAAAACATGGAGATCGTGCAATGGCGCTACGACAAGAACCCTGAGTCAGTGAACTTGAGCAAGCTACGGGGATATCAATACAGCTACATGCCTGCGCTGCTTGAGTACATCTTGGGAGTGTCGCCAGCCACCGGTTGATACGACATTAAAAGTTTGTGTGCATCTGCGTATATGAATTTAACAGCAAAACACTGGAGGTGGCGCAATATTACCTCGCAAACACCAGAAATGGTGACCAAGATCGCTACAATTCCAGCTACGCCTTTGCCTGCTGCTGCTCCATAACAACCGCATAAGCCCACATAATGACACAGTACCTATTGTGATCGCAGCCAGCTCGGGCGGGTCTACACCAAATTCAGCAGCTCCGGTTTGCGTTCGTAGAGCCAGTCGAGAATGGCAAGGTCTCCACTCGCAGCCGCCACTGAGAAAGCTACCGCTGCACAGCTCTCGCTTCGGTTCTCATGGAGAAATGTGAGCATCTCGACGCTCGCCGCCTTGTCCATCTCCCGGGAAGTGCATCCTTCAGTGCGGTTAAAGTGGAGATACTGAACAACCTCCAAGTGTCCGCGCCACGCCGCGTGGTCCATCGCCTCGGTGGTGCAGCCCTCGTGACGATTCGTATGAAGTCACCGCACGACGTCCAAAAAGCCAAATTTCGCTGCGAGGTCCATGGTGAGAGGTGTAAACAAGTACTCGTTCGTATGCAGTCACTGCACTATCTCCACATATCCAGAGCCCGCCGCGATCCAGTCCAATCCGAATTCTGCAGTCGTAGTTGCTCGCCAGTCGCCCGGGTACTCTGTGGCGAGCCAGTCGATCATCGCGACGTTGCCCGAACCCACGGCGCCTCGAAAGATCTCGGGCATACAGAAAGTGCGCTGGTGGTCATGGAGCCACTGTAGCACGTGCCAGTGGTTGTACATCGTCACCACTTCTGCCGACCGCGCGTTCACGTGCGCCAGTGCAAATTGGTCCACACGCTGGTCGTCCCCGTCTGAAGAGTGTGCTAGAGCCAGTACCCACTCCAAGTACTCAACGCTGCCGCTCTCTGCTGCGCACTGGATTACCACTTTATTGACTAACAAGGATGCGTCATCATCATCGCCATTTCGATAAGCGTACAGGTACTTGGCAACTTCGAGACTGCCTCTCATGGCAGGTGGCGTGGCTTGCAGCTCCCATGCCTCATGCAGCCACTGGACGATACTCAGATCTCCATTCGCTTCGTCGTTCCCCATCGTTCGAATCGTGCACGACTGGCTCGGATCCGCTGTGTGCTTGTACATGAACTGAAACGTCTCGAGGCGTCCTTCCCTCGCTGCAAAGTCCACTTCCAGCGACGTGAACGCCTTTGGGTCGTTGTACTTGAGCCACCACTTAAGCACATCAAGGTGGACTTTTTCCACGACCACGCGCAGTACGTGGCGCTCGAGTCGTTTCCACAGACGAGCATTCTCTGCGAGCCACATGAGAAGCGCTGCATGGCCCACATTCGCCGCGGTCGTGATGAGCAGATCAGTATCCACCGAGCGATTGGGTGCGTATTCCTCAGAGCCATTGAGTGACGTGCACCGAGATCCCATTCGCAGCCACGATCTCTATCGCGAGCGCAAACTACGCCGCCTTGTAGCTATTAATGCGCCACGCGGACTTGGCAGCGGCCCTCCAACGTTTGTGTTCATGGAACGCGATGCGATGCAGCAGATCCACCGAGTTCAGCGAGATGGCATTCGACACGGACTCGAAGCAAACAGAGCGGTCGAGACACGCGTGCACAGCTTCTACGACGTGCGAGAGTGTCTACAGTTGCGACTGCGGGGGTGGTGGAACACGACGGAGACGCTTGTGAGGAAACCGGGCGGTGAGAGTGGCGCCGCCGCTGGCGGAGGAGCGGTCATAGCGTCTGCTCCCTTCTTCATTCCCTCAATTGGGTTCATCATCGTTTTGACACATTTGACAATCGACTTTGGGAGGGTTTCCTTTGGTTTGAGGAGTGATTGTCGATGTGGCTTGC
>JALBZB010000049.1:0-62085 GCA_038050625.1 Pythium sp. MPC-2022a
CGTGTTTTGCAGTGTACCGGAATCGGTCAGACCGCGAGCCAAGCGAGGTGTTTCTGTTTGGTAAGTCGTTCGATGCAACGAAAGAAAGCTACCGTCAAGGCGTCTCGTGGATGCCCAGCGGTCTTGTCGCCGGCAGCAAAGCAGGGTTCATTAAAATCGCCACTGGTCACTACTACACGCGACTGACTGCATTCGTTGCGTTAGCGCTCGTGTGCTATGGCATCATGGAGATGCTTGGCGTACGACTTCGAAGAGGTGAATATTCCGGTGACGAATGGCGTATCGATCTCGCTGAGATGTCGAACTGGACGACAACCACGCTGGAAGAGGAACGATATTGTGGCTACTCGAGGTTCCAGAGGGAAAGAGCATTTACGCGCGTCCAATTGAGCCCTCCATTAAATAGGGTTCGGAGAATGTGATAGAATAGGAAAGTCTCAATAGTGAAGTTTCCGGGGGTTCAGTTTTAAAAGGGAGGCAACCAGACTTTTAGAGTTGGTGTAACCGCAGATTATGATTTTTAGTGACAAAAACCTTAAAAATCATACCCAACAATATTCCGGACACATTAACATAGCAAAACCCCACACAAAAATGTCCCGAGTTTTGTCTAAAATTTTCCTATTATAAAGTCGAGCTAAAATATCTTTCAGTCCATTCATTACCTGATAAATGTAGAAACCGTTCAACCAAGTTAGACATTCAAACTCTTTTAGTTGCTACCACTGTTGAGAGGTTTTCTGTCGAAATTCTCCATAACTCATCTTCATACTTGATATGACCATTTCTTTAGTTTTTAATTTTATAAATATAAACTGCTACAATGATAAAAATACTGTTATCGTGAAGTACCGTACTTGTATACTCTCAAGTCACTGTACGTCATCATGTTGAGGCACACGCTTTTTTATCCAATAAAAACGGATCCAAACGCGTATAGGGCTTTCTCAAGTTGGCCCATCCGCGGGCTCCAATTGGGAGCGGTGTTATCAAGGCTGTGGCAGCGCGTGCCCCGACAACATTTGACACGTTTGACGTTCAATTTCTGATCACGACACCTGAAGCATGAGCGACGCCAAGAGCTCTCCTGCCGAAGCCAAGGCGAAGGGCTTCATCCCGTCCCTCCTAGTAAGAAAGAATCCCTTGTATGCGCGATGCGTCTTTGTTGCATGCAAACGTACAAGCCATATCGCTAACAGTGCTGTTCCAAATGCTGACTGATGCACGCAATTCAGGGTGGCGCCGTGGCTGGAACCTCGGTGGACATCGCGCTCTTCCCGCTCGACACGGTCAAGACCCGCCTGCAATCGGCCGAAGGCTTCTTCAAGGCTGGCGGCTTCCGTGGCGTCTACTCGGGTCTCTCCGCCGCTGCCGCTGGCTCGGCTCCTGGAGGTACGTGCCGATTGGTGTGCTGGAGCTGTGAGTTTGCATTGTGTTTAGCCTTCGCCACTGATCGTTAATGCAACGGCAACATCCACACAGGCGCTATGTTCTTCAGCACGTACGAGACGTCCAAGAACCTCATTGGCAAGTACTTCCCAGAGAACAAGCACTCTCCGTTCGCGCACATGGCTGCCGCCGCGTGTGGAGAAACGGTGAGTTGCTGAACATGATTGATCGTGTAGTTGCGGTGTGCGCGCGCACCCATTCGCTCACGCTTTATACGTTTACTTTGCAGGCTGCTTGTCTTGTGCGTGTGCCGACTGAGATCGTGAAGCAGAGAATGCAGACCGGCGTGTACAAATCGATCGGAGAGGCTGTCGCTGGCATCCGTGCGGCGCAGGGCTTCGGAGGCTTCTACCGCGGTTACTTCAGCATGATCGCGCGTGAGATCCCATTCTCGTTCATCCAGTTCCCACTGTGGGAAGGACTCAAGGTAAGAAGGCTTTCATTCCGCTGTTGCGTATCCAGACGAATCCCCACACTTACATGCGCAATAATCGCTTTGCACAGTACCAATGGTCGCAGAGTCAGAACGCACCGGTGAGCTCGTTCCAAGGCGCTGTCTGCGGCTCGATCGCGGGCGGTGTCGCTGCGTCGATCACAACGCCGCTGGACGTTGTGAAGACGCGATTAATGCTCGGCAAGGATGCCAAGGGCGTCGAGTACAAGAGCACACTGGACACGTTCTCGCGCGTTTACAAGGAAGAGGGCGTGAAGCGTCTGTTCTCGGGCGTGGGTCCTCGCACCATGTGGATTAGCATCGGCGGCTTTGTGTTCTTCGGCATGTACGAGAAGGCGACCGAGACGTTCTCCGAGGTGCTGTAACGCGACTAACAGTAATTGTTTGAGCGCGCATGTGAAGCGAGTCCAAATAGACGCAAGACGACATAGAGAAACTGAGCGCGCGTGTTGCTGCCGCTGCTGACGAACGACGCTGACGAGCAGAAGCACCAGCATGCGCATCAACGTACCGAATGAAATAGAGCGTGCGCATAATGTTGTCTCTCTTCATGCGATGTGTGTGTGTGCGTATCACCATGTTGATTTCCTTTAGCGCCGTCCTGATCGCTCGAATCTTTTTCCGCCTCTCTGTCTCGTGGCGGATGCGGAGTTGAAGTTGCTCTGGTGCGGTGGCAGCGCGTCCACCCCGTCCGCTTGGCTGCAACTAACTGTGGACACGTCGAGGCAAGACCACTAGCTGGCTCCTTGGTTTCCTTTTGCATCCTTCCATTAAATGGAGCCAGCCTTCCATTTCCATTCGAGTGATCAAGCCGTCTGCACCTCGAAAAGATGTTGCCACACTCTCCTGCGGGCTTGATGGGTTAAAGTGCCGCTCGGTACGGTACGACACTGGAGTCGTTGCGCAATCCCCTAGCCCTCCGCTTTGGTGCTTGTGCCCCATTTTCCCACCAAAGTTTGCAGCAAGCGCTGATCTTTCTCCAAACGGGTAGATGGGTTGTTTTTCTCAGCGATTTTAAGATCGATCGAGCCCATACCCATTTACACCAACTTAATACAAATTTCAGGTTAAATGGGAGGGTGACACCTCTATGCAAGGCAAACAGGCTGACGGGTCAAAACCCACTTACTTAAATTTGTCTCATGCGACCCGTCCCGGTTGCTCTTTTGGGCAACCTGTTGCTCGATTGCGGGCGAGTTGAATGCGGAACTGAAGCTCGCTTGCTCGCTTTTGCCCGTTGCTGCCGTTGCTGCGTCGCCGCCGCCTCAAGAGCGTCCGTATCTGACGCAATCGCGACTCGCGTCGCGCCCGTCCGCCACACGCACTCATTCTCGAATCTGCGCGCTCCAGCACAAGTCTCGCTCCCAGCTTCCAGCACCACCCCACCCCACACATCCATCATCACCATGAGCGGCTCGCCAGTCAAGAAGCTTAAGACCGAAACCTCCCAGCTCGACCAGCTCAAGGCCTTCACCACGGTCGTCGCCGACACCGGTGACATCGACTCGATCGCCAAGTACAAGCCACAGGATGCCACCACGAACCCGTCGCTGCTCTTCAAGGCCGCCACCATGGAGCAGTACGCGCACCTCGTGGACGACGCTGTCGCCTACGGCAAGGGCCTCGACGCGGACCTCTCGGAGCACGAGCGTTTGGGATACATCATCGACAAGCTCTCGGTGAACTTCGGTCTCGAGATCTTGAAGATCGTCCCTGGCTACGTGTCGACTGAAGTGGACGCCCGTTTGAGCTTCGACAAGGAAGCCACGATCAACCGCGCGCACCGCATCATTGAGATGTACAAGAAGGCTGGCATCGGTAAGGAGCGCATCTTGGTCAAGATCGCCAGTACCTGGGAAGGCATCCAGGCGTGCAAGGAGCTGCAGAAAGAAGGCATCTCGTGTAACATGACCTTGTTGTTCGGATTCGCCCAGGCTGTCAGTTGCGCTGAGGCCAACGCCACTCTGATCTCGCCTTTCGTCGGCCGTATCCTGGACTGGCACAAGGCCAAGACTGGCAAGACCAGCTACGAGTCCCACGAAGACCCTGGTGTGATCTCGGTCTCGAAGATCTACCAGTACTACAAGAAGTTCGGCTACAAGACCATCGTCATGGGCGCCAGCTTCCGCAACGTCGGTGAAATCACCGAGTTGGCTGGCTGCGACCGTCTGACCATCTCGCCAAACCTTTTGGACGATTTGGACAAGAGCTTCGAGCCAATTGAGCGCAAGCTCGACGAAGAGACCGCCGCCAAGAAGTACTCCGGTGAGAAGGTTTCGCTCAGCGAGAAGGAATTCCGCCTGAGCCTGAACCAGGACGCCATGGCGACCGAGAAGCTCGCTGAGGGTATCCGTGGTTTCAGCGCTGACATCGTCAAGCTCGAAGAGATTCTGAAGTCGAAGCTGAAGAACTAAGCGCGCATCTGAGCACAGCGTGTGCGAAGGTATGCGTTACGCGATAAGTGGCATCAACGAAGAGTAGTAAGAAACCAATACGGATCTTGTTGAAACGAGCTGATGCTGCTGCTGCTGTTCTCCTAGTCAGAAACAGAAGCGCATGGTGGATCCAAGCAACAGGGACTCATGCACTCGAGAAAAAGTCGGTTAGTATGACCACCATCCGCATCTAAGCTTACAAAATTCAGTCTTTATTTGATTTCATCCATCATGTTCAGCACTGTGTCAGTCACCAGTCGTTTTCATTGCGATGCATCTTATTGGCAGCATTGTCGCGTCACTTGGGCTTCGCCATGCGCGTCGTCAAAGGTGCAAGGTACTGACAGACCAACGTTCCACGTGCGCAAACACAGCGCCAAGATTTGGTCATTCGTACTTTGTCGAGAGCACGCAGATCTTATTTTCGTACTTTGTCACGCACATGCTGTTTCTTGTTTTAGATGTACCGTACCTTATCGGACATCCACAGTAATCTTGTGTTTGATTGGGGTGAAACCCCACACACAACCAAGGCGCGCGCGCCAAAAAGCGAGATCGAGCCAAAGGGGCCAAAAGCAGCACAAAAAGCAGCAATCAGCAGCGAGCACATCGACAGAAGATGACGACGGTCGGCGACAGCTTCGAGCTCAGCGAGTGGTTCAACAACGTCTCTGGCAAGGCCGGCGTGTCGTCCAAGAGCGAGCGCAAAGGTGCCAAGACCAGCTACGTGTCGGATGAGCACACGCCGGATCTGTCCGTTTGCTTCATGTGCCATTTGCCGAATCCGGTCTGGACCTCCTCGGACAAGATAAAGAAAGCGCCGCCTGTGCCCGTGTGCTCGGAAGAGTGCGAGGCGCGGTATCTTGAATCCAAGGGTCTGCGTCCGGTCGCGAAGAAAGACACAAAGAGAAAGCACGATGACGAGGTTGACGACGAGCTGGAGGAAGTGGATATGGAGCACTGCTTCGTGTGCGACCGCCCAAACCCAGAGTACATGTCGACCAACTCGATGAAGAACATCCTGTCGGTGCCTGTGTGCGGTGTCAAATGCGAGGCAGAGCACCTGAAGCTCAAGGGAAAGAAGAAGAAGAGCGAGAAGAGCAGCTCGTCGAAGAAGTCGAAGCGCGAGAGCGGCGCGACGACGAAAGCATCGGGCGAAGGCGAAGATATCAAGCGGTCGCTCAGCTTCTTGGAAGACCACTTACTCGAGAACGACGACAGCAAAGGGTACAAGAGCTGGTGGCTTCGTGCGCTCACGTTCTACGACTTTGTGTACCAGCGACATGCGATGTGGCACAGGTTCGTCTTAACCAGGCAGCCAAAGATGACGTTGGTGATATCACTGATGTAAACAGCTGAGTGGTCCATAACTCTTTGTCCGCATCGTTTTGCTATGTAGCTATACGTTCACGCCAGACAAGCCAAATGTGGACCCAGCGCTGACCAGCTTTGGTGAGGTTTCATTGGCTGTCTTTTCGGCCTATTGGCTGGTTGATGTTGTTTGCATGCTAATCTTTGCGATGTGTTTTTGTAATACACAGCGACTTGGAATATCTACCGTGAGCTAGACCGCACGACGGCATATCTACGTAAAAGCGTGTTGAGATGGCAAAAGGCCCACCAGGATCGCCGTAGCCTCCGCGAAGTGCTGTGGATGGCCGTGGTCTTCCGCTTTTGCAACAAGATCGAGACGTTCTACGACGTGCAGGGCATTCCAAAGTCAGACGAACTGAAGGCATTCAAGAAACGGTACGCTGTAATCGTCATCATTAGCGAGCCTGGTGATACGGAGTCTAATTCACGTAACCGAATGTGTGTGTGAACGAATATGTACGTGCAGCCTGTTGTCGCTGATCAAGAAGAAACCAAACACAGAAATCCTCGCTGGCAACCGCGACATCAACGTGGACACGTACCTGCAGACGCTCGAAGATTTTCTCGAGAACTTGGACCTGTGCACGTACAACGTGAAGAACTGCAAAAGCATCAAAGAAGTGTTTGAAGTGCTCCAGAAGTTCAACGGCAACGCGTTCGGGTCGTTCACGTGCTGGCAGATTGTGTGCGACCTGATGGAATTAAATATCCTGCCAGAAGGCATCGTGGACGACGATTTCATCTGGATGACGGCCGATGCGAAGCAGAGCCTGATCCAGATCTTCGGCAAGCGCCGCGCGCGTCCGTCAGAGTTTGTGTCGCTCGCGCGCATGCTGCAGCAGCGTCAAGCGCAGGGATTCAAGGCTCTACGCGTAGAGTTCCCGTATTTCATGGACCAGAAGCTCAATTTGAAGAACATTGGCCACGCGCTGCACGGCTACCAGCTGTATCGTGACATCAAGCTGTTGCAACACAACCGATTTCATGAAGAAGGCTTTGGCGCCACGACGCCGGGTTCGTACGCGTCGCGCTCGGTGCTGAACGACCAGGAGCCTTGCGAGAGGTGCTCGAGCGACGAAGACGACCTTTTGCTCTGTGACCTCTGTCATCGCATGTTCCACAAGGAGTGCGCGAACGTGATTGAGGTCCCACCGGCGTCGTGGGTCTGCGACGACTGCAAGGCGCTTTCGAGCTTCCCTCATGTGGGTTTGGTAAACGAGAAGCCAACAAAAGCTGCTGTTGCTGTTGCTGCTGCTGCTGCTGGTGGTGGTGATGGCAAGGGCGAGTCAGTCGTCATTTCCGTTGATTAGGAAGAAGAGCAAAGGTACAAGGGGAAATAGGGGAAGATAACCTGTTAAAATGAGACTTTCGTGCATCCTTCAGTTGGAAAATGAGATTGTTCTCGGCTGTTCGTTTGTTTATCTCTAGCGAAGTTAGCTCTCGAATGGAGCTGCTGTTGCTGCAGGATGGTGACTGGATGCCACGAAGTCCTTCTTGGACTGGGAGACCTCGTTCTTCCCCCATCGGTTCTTGACAGTCTGGTAGTGCGGATCTTTTTTCCAGATATAATACAATGCAATTGTCTCGCGGCACGTCTTGGTTCCGATCTGTTGTTATCCATTCATCCATTCAGGCGTAATAACCAATGTTAGTTTTCCACTCAATTGTATCGACAAGCAACCGTAACATTGTCGTACCATGTGTGCGACCTTGTGGAAATCTTTGCCGTAGCACTCAATCGCAACTTCAAACACGCGAATCTCGATCGGCGTCCAGGAATCTGCACATGGACACAGTTCAAAGTCATTAGAGACTCACACAGTCGGTAGGCAGGTTCAAAGAGGCATAATATTGCAAGACCAACCTAGTGCGGATTTGGATCGCAGCAAGGAGGTCCCGTAGACCGCCGACCTGAATGCTGGGACACCCTGCAGGCCGAAGTCAGAAATCTTTGCGCGCTTGTGGTTGGATGCCGGGGCAGTGCGTGGCGCGTACAGACACCTCGCGGCATTGATGTACGCTTTTGTACACGCCTGGCGTCCTGAGAGTGCACACAACAGGATTTGTATCATTAGACTCATCTACTCCCAGCCACTCAAACGACAACGACAGTAAGCAGTCACAACTATCGCTTACTCTTGAGCTGCTCAACCATGTACTTTGTCTCGCTCGGCAGATCTTGCGCTGGCACGTAGTCATCTTCGTCGTCAAAGTCGTGGTACTTGGCGCAGGACCCATGGCGCTTCCACACGTAGAAGAACGCGATCACGTCCTTTGCGTTTTTGTTTGGCAGCTGCTCATCATACACAGTAAATATATAATGTGTGCGTTAGCATATTGCATAGTTATGCTTTAACGCAGTGCCCTTGGAAGAACGCACCTGGTCAGCGATCAAATGGAACTTTCGTCCAAACTTCTCAAACGATTCCTCAAAGATCGCGATCTCGAGCGCGGTCCAGTCGTCTACAAACAGCCATACGCACAGATTGCACCCATAGATGCAGTGACTGAGTCCAATTGTCAAGTCTCACTAGCGCTCAGCATGATGATTTACACTCAGACAATAAAGAGGGCGTACCGAGGACTTGGGGCTGGCGGAGTGGCGAGGTCAGCGCCACCAGCGTGTCGAACGTGGAGTTCGTCTTGAATCCGTACTGTTATAATAGCATAGGCACGCAGAGTCAGTATTATTCATCATAAGCCAACGTAACGCAGGGTTTTACAGGCTTGTCTTGAGCTCACTGAGTTGGATTTCATTCGCAAAATCGCGGCGGGTCGCTTCATCTGATACTGGAGCTCGTAGAGCGCGCGCGTGGCTCGGAAGTATCGTCGGACAGCTGCGAGTTTTACTGTATAGAGGGAAGTAGGCAGAGCGCACAATATTGTGTGAGTGGCGCATCGTAGAAATAAGGAGGCTGCAATATGCACACAGAACGCACCGTCGATCGAGTCTGGCGGGACGCCATCCTTCCAGTACGCAGAGGCAGACACGACGCCGATTTCGTCACTTGCGTCCCCACCGCTCAGTGACCCGTTCGCCCCAGCATACGCCATCAGGAACTACGCATGTTAACACAGAGCAGCAACTGTAAGCGCATCATTTTCACGGCATTGATCTCCAATGTTCGCTTTGAAAGCGCTCTCTTACCGTGCTGCTGCGCTTCCTGTCGTGCATCCCACCACTCCCGCTAGCAACAGACGACCCGCTCTTCAGTGGACTCGAGTCCGAGGTCTGGCCGGGGTCCAGGTCGCTCTCCTCCTCGGGCTCCGCGTCGCTCACGTCGCGCTCATGCGCGTCCGCCTCATCCGCCGCCATTTTCGTTTTGTTTGCGATTTGTTTGTTGATTGCAATGATAATACCGGTATCCGTGTGTGAATACCGGTATTTTCTGTTATCATTGCTATGGTACACTGTGCCACTAAATAAGGTGCACCTGGGTGGTACACTCTCTTGTGTCGGTTTGGTGGTTGGTGGAGGCGCCATTCGATACAAATTGAAGAGCTCCAATCAGCAGAAAGCAAGCAGTAAGGAAGGCAAGGAAGCGTCCGCGCGTGCAGCAAGCAACAGAGAAGCCAGCAACCATGTCGGTCCGAAGAAACGTGCGTCTTCGTCGTGAATATTTATACCGCAAGGGGCTCGAGGGCAAGGAGCGCGCGCTCTATGATCACAAGCAACAGCTGAAGGAAGCCATCCGAAGTGCGTACACGCTCTGATCTCCACCGACAGCGCCATGATGATGAATGGAATGCGGATGAGAACGCGATAGGATTGACTAATCACTGCCGCATCTTCTGTTGTTTATTGTTGTTCAGGCGGCAAGGCGATCCCGACCGAGCTGCGCGGCCAGGAAAAGAGCCTGCGCCATGAGATGGAGTACGACGACGAGAAGCACGAAAAGCCGCTGAACCACATCGATGACGAGTATAAGAACGCCGGCATGTTCGACCCGAAGGTCGCGATCACGACGTCGCGCGACCCGAGCTCGCGGCTGAAACAATTTGCGCAGGAGATCCGCCTTATCTTCCCGAACGCGATTCGATTGAACCGTGGTGCGCACACTGTCGGCGATGTACGTGCAACTGTGATGCTTGCTGTGCGTTTCCTAGCAATGGAAGAAATGCATGCAGATATACTAATCACCTGTCCCGTATGTGTCGTGTCATAATAGCTAGTGGAGAGCGCAAGGTCGCACGACTACACGGACTTACTGATCGTGACCGAGACGCGTGGTGAGCCAGATGGGCTCGTGGTGTCGCACTTGCCGTACGGCCCAACGGCGTACTTCTCACTCAACAACGCGGTGCTCCGTCACGACATTGAAGACCGCGCAACCATCTCGGAGGCGTACCCGCACATCATCCTGAACGAGTTTGAGACGAAGCTGGGCAAGCGCGTAGCGAACATCCTCAAGCACCTCTTCCCGGTCCCTAAGCCGGACTCGAAGCGCGTGATCACGCTCTCGAACGACAATGACTTCATCTCATTCCGCCACCACGTGTTCAAGAAGACGGGCCGCGAGGTCGAGCTCCAGGAGTGCGGCCCGCGCTTCGAGCTCCAGCTCTACCAGGTCAAGCTCGGCACGTGCGACCAGAAGGAAGCGGAGAACGAGTGGGTGCTGCGACCGTACATGAACTCGGCCAAGAAGCGCCGCGTTCTGTAAGCAAAGAGAGAGAGAGAGAGAGAGAATCGAAGAGTTGGTGAGCAGAGCAAGCATTGGTGCAAGGTGGCAAGCGGTACGCACGAGACCATTGTTGCTTTTATTTGCAGCTACCTCATGCGGTAGTGCGATGCTTGGTTGGATGTGAGCGCGCAAATAGACGAGAGATCACACGACGCTGGTTGCATGTTCTGGCATGCGGTGTGGCGACTCCCGTTGGTCATTCACGCGCGCCTCTACTCGCGTCATGCAACTGCATTTTATTTGAACACATTAGGCATTTATAGAGAGATAATTACCCACCCCCACACACACCTTTTCATGTTGTTCCCCGTGTATCTTGTTTTTGCAAGAGGCTTCCCATTGTTCGATGGCGCCGCTTTCTCTCCTTTGCATTCACGGCTATACGACTACCAGAACATGTGCAGCCGCTGCCACACTCGAGAGCGCACGGTGTGCTGCCAGTCATCGCTGCAGTCATCTTTACCGACCAGTGAGTCATTTTGTGTGCGTGTAGTCAAAGAGGCCGCGCCAGTGCTTCCAGCGCAAAGCCAAACCACCGGCTGTTTTCGCCGCACAAAGCGTTGATAGATTAGACCCACAGAGTGAGTCAGTCCGGATGCCATACAAACTTCCTATCAAAAATCCGCACTCTTCCAAACTGAACGACTGAGATTTCCACACAGTCCAGCGTGAACAACTCATAACTCACTCAAGCTCCAAGTTTGCGTTAAGCGACCGATCGATCAATCGAAAGACACCACCACCACCTTCTCTACAAAGAGCTGCAGAGAGAGACCCGAGGCGAACAAGGATCGGAAGTATGCAGAGAGTGTCCGCACGTACGAGCTCCCACAGCTCGCTACTGCTTATCGTGGCCCTGGTCGTCGCGCTCGCGGCGTGCCTCACCGCCCCCACGGTCGCCGTGCCGACGCCGTGCACCGAGTCGGGCGGCGCCAAGATCAACCTGAGCGGCAACCACGGCTTCTGTTACCTCGTGGGCCGCCGCATGCGCAAGGGTAGTGTCTTCGCGCAGTGCAAAAACGGCGTGCTCACGTGCTTCGCCGACGAAGGCATCCCAGACAAGCCCACGCAGGCGGTCGACTGCGTCGCGCCGGAGCCGGGCAACTGCGGGTCTGGCGCGTCGACGCCAGCGCCTGCTGCTGCGAACGCTTCGGAGAGCGTGAGTGGAGACGCGGAGTTCGTGGAGCGAACGCGCAGCAATGCGCTCGCGGACGTAAACCTGAGCGCGCTCGTCGCGGGCAACAAAGAGATCCCAGGACTCGACGACGACGACGACGACGAATAAGCAAGCGACTCGGCGGGCGTCCGAGCTTTGAAGCGCTCGTTACTTGTCTTGAGAAGCAGCAAAGGGACCAAAGTGTTCCCATGGAAGGCGTAAAAAGAAATCAATACTACTATTCCTTGTTTGTCTAGCTGCTGTCCTTCCATTACGTTGACAGCCACTATAGGTACGCTGCTCCTACTCCTTTCGACTGGTGCATTTTCTCTCTCACACTGTTTACTGTTAGTTTGCCTCCGTTGAACTCTCTTTTATCGCAAAACTGATTGGTATCTACAGCGACACGTTGATCTCGGCCTGCAGGAACGAGTCGCCCGGGATGCGCGCGAGGATCTTGCTGGACGGGTCCACTGGCGCCGCGTACATCTCGAACGTCACTGGCGCGCTCGTGATCTTGCTCAGGTCAAGGCGGAAGAACGTCCAACAGCCCACTTCGATCTCGTCCGTCACCAGGTTGCGGTGGCGCAGCTCCATCACCGCCACGCAGCCTAGAGTTCCATACAAATTCACATACAAATGACAGATTAGCACCATTATCACAAAGAAAGTCATTCAAACCAGTACAGAGACAAACAAACACACAGAAACGTACCGTCCTTGAGGTGCTCGAGCGGAGTTTGGATGTACCACGTGTTGCCGAACCACCAATAGTTGCCGCCGGCCTGAATGAGCGACTTGGGCGTGCGCTGCGCGCTCTCGACGACCGCCCCCTTGACGTCCAGCACGTACAGGTTGAAGTGCGGCGTCTCCATGATCGGACCCGTCGCGACCGCCACGGCGCCGAGGAACACGGACACGTATGTCGAGTCCGAGAGCCGCACGGGCGACTTGAGCAGCATCCGGGACTGCTGTTCTGGGTGGTGGCCGTGGTCCTTCGCGTTGCCGCTGACGCCACTGGTGCCAGCGAAGCTCGCGGCTTCCGCTGCAGCGTGGGTCGCTGGGTCCAGGATCTCCTTCATGTCATCCTCGGGCGTGATGTCCACGGGGCTCAGGTCCTTGTTGTTGCGGATGCTCGAGTCCGCGCCGCGCTTCATGAGCGTCTCCACGAGGTCGTAGCGGTTCAGCATCACCGCGTAGTGCAGCGCCGTGTCACCGTTCACGTCCACCGCATTTGGGTCTGCGCCGTTCTCGATGAGCCACACGCACACCTTCGCGGCCTCGAAGCCTTCGTCGTCGTCGTTCTGCACCGCGACGTGCAGCGGCGTGAAGCCGAGCTTGTTCTTCATGTTGACGTACTCGCGGCGCAGCGCCGTGTCGACGCAGATCATGTTCTGGAACGGCGGGCTAGACGTCGCGACGCGCACGCCGCGCACCTTGCGGGTCGCTGCCATCCACTCGTGTACCTCTTCTTCCGTGTCGGCGACGAACGAGAGCATACCCTCCGGGTTCTTGGAGCTTTTGAGGCGCGGCGAGTGGATCTCAAAGCAGTTGTCCACGTGGGAGATGCGCTTGATCGTCGCGTCGCAGAGTTCCACGATCTTGAGCGGGATGCGCTCCTTCGGCGCCTTGTAGTACGACAGGCACACTTCGTCGATCATGACGTACCGCTTGTTGGCCCAGCGGTTGCCGCTCGCCTTGCGCAAGAAGCCCTCCTTGTACACTGTGATCTGGAGCGTCGTTGGCAGAACAGGTGGCATTGCACTCGACAGACCGCGCGTTCGCATCTGTGGCGTTGATGACACGAGCGTACGGCGACCAGCACGCTGCTTTGGCGCGTTCGGGTCTCCAGGCGCAGCGCCAGGCTGCATTGAGAACGACGAGGTCGTGGACATGCCGCGGAGGCGAGCGTCCGAATGCTGGTGCTGCTGCAGAGTGATGGTGCTGCCGTTGCTGCTGAATGACGACATCTTGGACGGCGAGCGCTGGGTCGGCGAGCGCGCCGAGACCGAGCTCACGCTCGAGATCGACCGTAGCTTCTCCATCGGCTCGTCCGCGGAGCTGCTCGCGCTACTGGCACTGCGCTCCCGGGAGCCTCCGTACTCACTGCCGTGGTCAAAGCCCACAGGGATAGCGTTGCGGTTCGCGATCTTTGCGAGCAACTTGACCATGTCCAAGTGCGCGAGGCGGCACGCGTAGTGGAGCGGCGTACTGCCCGCGATATCCTTGCCGTACACCAGGTCTTCCAGCTGGTGGTTCTCTTCAAGCACGAAGCGCGCGAGGTTCAGGTCGCCGTTCTTTGCCGCAACGTGGACGAGCGACATCATGTCATTCCAGCGATCGCGCACACGAAGCATACCGGGCACTTCCTGCGCAATATGGAGCACGCCAGTGAGGTTGAATGTATTGGCGGCGTTGAAGAGCTCTTTTGTGCGGTTGCGCATGCGCACGCGCGACAAAAAGAGCCGCAGCACGCCGTGCACGCGCGCCAGTGCGCGTCTTCGCACCGAGCTCTGTTTGTTCGCCTTGCGCTGGCGGAACACGCTCTGCACGAGGATGATGCGCGCGCGAGCGCGCTTGTACTTCTTGCGCTGGATGTACCCGCGGTACCGCGCCTGGATGCGCGTGATGCCCCTGCGGCATTTCTTGAACGTTCGTCGACCCAGGTACTGGCGCACGGCAGACTGCGCCACGACACAGGCAGCGCGGATCTTGAGGTACTTGGTACGCGCGAGCACCATGCGGCTGAACGCCTCGAGCGTGATGATCTTCTTGCGCGTCTCCTGGTAGCGCTTGGACTCGTAGTGGCAGCGCCAGAGCGACTGGAGCACCGCGATCTGCAGCATGCGGCGCTTGAACTGGCGGCGCTTGATCTGCATGCGCCAGAGCGACTGGATGAGCACGAGCTTCTGGCGCTCGTCCGCGTACCGCTGGCGACAGATGATCATGCGACCGAACGCCTCGATGCGCGTCGCCATCTTCTTCTCGCGGAGGAACTTGCGACGCACGAGCGCGCGGCGGATCATCGCCTGCGAGTTGATTGTCGCCTCGCGGCCCTTGAGGTACTCGGTGCGTACTTTGTTGGCGCGCACGCGGGCCTGAATCATGATGATGCGCGTGCGCGCTCGCTGGAACGCGCGGCGCGCCAAAAACCCGCGGATGATGCGCGCAATCTGGCGCTGCGCCTTGTTGCGCAGCACCGCACGCGCGCGTGCCTTCTTGCCGAACTTGAGACGCGCCAGAAAGCCTCTTCCGACCGCATGGAGCACGATCGCTGCTTTCTTCATATCCTTGTACTTGCGCTGCGCGCGGTGGCCCTTGTAGCGCGCCGCGATCACTGACGCCGCATCGCGCATGTCGAGGAACACCTTGCGCTGCTTGCGCATGCGGTGCGCGTTCGCGACAATTGAAGCCGCGCGCTTCTGCTTGAGGAAGCGGTTGCGCGCCAAGTAGCGGCGCACCTGCGCGTTGATCTTCGTTGCCGCCTTTGGCGCATTGCGCAAGTACCAGAGCTGGCGTCGCGCAATCTTGCCGCGCACGCGGCTCTGCACGAACACGGCCTGCTTGCGCAGACGCTGGTACTTGCGGCGCTGCACAAACTGGCGCGCGAGCGCATTGAGGAGCGTCACGCGGTGGCGCATGCGCCTGAAGTGCAGCTTGGCGAGGTGCATGCGCACGCTCGCCTGGATCAGGATCACTTTCTTGCGCATGTCCAGGTATTTCTTGCGCTGGATCATGCGGCGCGTGTGCTTCTGGATCTGGATCGCGGCGTCCTGCGTGATCTTGCGGGCCTCATTGTCGAGAATACGCAGCTGACTGTCGCGCAAAAACACTTTCTTGTGCCCCATTTGCCAGTTCTCACGGTCAATAAACCGCAGGATCACTTCGCAAAAGTCCTTGTCCGTCATGTTGGCGCGCTTCTCCTTTGTGACGTTGATCTTCCGGGTCAAGATCTGGTACTTTTGGTGGAACTCTTCAAAAGAACGGCGCACGGGGAAGCCCGAGCGACGAATGCGCACGGTTTCCATCACGCCCAAGTAGATCAGCTGGTTCAGGATCAGCGACGCATTCCAGCCCTGCGGGAAGCGCAGGTTGTTGGGCTTGACACAGCGCACGAACGACGGCGCCGTTGCCTTCAGCTCGAGCATCAGGTCTGCCATCTGGTCGCGGAACTTGCGACCGACAGTCATCGTGCCCGTCATCTTACCACCGGCCTTGCGAATCGGCTTGCGCATCGGGTTACCGCCGCCGCCACCTCCGCCGCCGTTCGCATCCGCAGCCGCAGCGATTGGGAACAGCTTGCGCAGGAACTCGCACTTGGAGCTGTCCATGAGCGAGATGAGGTCGTTGTGTAGCGAGTCGTCGTTCTTCTCCAGGAAGCCCGTGACGTGGTATGTCACTTCGCCGGCGTAGTGGTTGATCGTGAACTGGTCCTGCGCGAATCGCGGCTTGGAGTAGTACTGGATCGCGCCTTCTGGGAGTTTGCCCTGCGGCAGGTGGGTCTGGTTGAGCTTCTGGATGAAGTTCTCGTCACTCGCACGGCGGCCGAGCATCGCCTGCTCGTCGAGAAGCGGCAGAATACCGAGCGGTTTCTTGTCGATCAAGTCCAGACACGGCCCGTTGTCCTGGAACTCGAGCCGCGAAAAGTCGATGCCTTCTTCCACGTACACCTCCTGCTCGTACACAAACACGTGCTGGTTGAACTGCTGCTGCAGCATCTCGTTCGTGTAGTTGATACAGAGCTGCTCGAACGAGTTAAATTGCAGGCTTTCAAAGCCAAAGATATCGAGGATACCGATGAACTTGGACGCGCTCGGACCGCCCATGCCGCCACCACCACTGCCGCCCGCCGAGATCTGCTTGGTCGAGTTGTTGATCTGTGACACGAGCCAGTCGAAGATCTTGCTGAAAATGTCCTTCGCCAGCCCATTGCGCGACTTGTTGGCCTCCACTGCCGAGAGTGAGATCTCCGCGACAGATCCACGGGCTCCGGCCGACATGGTTCGCTTTGTGAGTGCAAATTCAAGCTCTCCCGGGGCCACCATCATGAGTTCTGCAAGGTCGTTCACGGCTTCAGGCTTGGCGATCTGCGCCTCGAGCTTGGCGTTCTCCGTAAACTCCATGTTGCCAAGGTGCAATACACATGCGACGAGCGTGAAAATGGTTTTCTGGATGTCCGGTGCGATGCCCACCGTGCCCATGGCCTCGACAAGCTCCTTGTAGTCCTTCTTGTCGTTGATCTCGGGCACCTGGATGCAATTGCCCTGGTTCAGGTAGTAGTAATCGACCGCGTTCTTGAGCTTGAGCGCTTTCTTGTCGTCCGCCGACATGCCCGCGCAGATCTGGTAGAAAATGTGGTAGTTGCGCTCCGAGTCAGCGCAGCCCACGATGCGACTCTTCTCGAGCAGAAAGTGGCTCGTGGTCGCGCCGGAGATCGTGCCGTCGTCCTGGTAGAAGATTTTGATGAACTTGCCAAAGCGACTACTGTTGTCATTGCGGATCGTCTTGGCGTTACCGAACGCTTCAAGTAGCGGGTTACTCTGCAGCACGCACTGTTCGACCGACGACCCGCCCTGCGCACTCTTGTCCGTGGTTTTCGGACCGCGTTTGCCGATCTCACTGATGTTTGCCAGGTACTATTGACGCCACAGAAAACGATTGGGTCAGCATAGATGCACACTAGTCCGTCAATATACATCTTTCTACAGTGTAGCTCTTGGCGCCAGACGTACCCGCATAATGTACTTGGACGCCTCTGTCTTGCCTGCACCACTCTCGCCCGAAACCAGGATGGACTGGCACTTGCCGTCTTTGCGCATCGCGTGGTACGCGCCGTGCGCAGTCGAGTAGACGTGCGGCACCGGATTGTCCAGCTTCCCGATCGAGTCGAGCTCGGGAAAGTTGTAGAGCATCGGGATGTTCTTATACGGGTTGATTGAGATCAAAATGTCGCCAGTGTACGTCTACGAACGGCACAGAAACACCAGTGTCCCCAGTCGTGTGGTTAGTACAATCCACATAGTAATAAATAATATAAGCCGCAGGAGGGCGATTCTGTCTCCCTCTACCATGCAGTCACTACTATACGTACGTAGATTCGGTCTTCAAGATAGCGTCGTCGCAGCAAGTCGAGCAGCGGCGCCTGGTGCAAGTTGTCCATCTCCGAGATGTTGTCGAGGTCCATCGAGTGGGTCGGGTCGTACGGATGCACCTGCGCGACCGTGAACTGCTGCTCATTGTTGTCGCCCTCGGGGAGCAGCACATGGAGCTTCTCGCCATCGTCCTCCACGACGGTTCCCAGTTGCCACACATTGCGCGGGTCCGGGCACCAGACCTTCTCCCCCTCTCGTCGTGGCGTGCGCTTGGCGTTCTCCATGGCTGGTGAGTGAGTGGATCACGTGAAGACGCCTGTCGTCTCTTTTTCTATCTCTGTGAGTCAGTCAAGTGGGATGGCGCTCAAGAGATGCAGAACAGAGCGGGCGCTCGTCTTCTCTTCTCTTCTCTGCTTCCGCTTCTTTCTTCCGCCCCAAAATGGCGCAACTTGACGCACTTGCGCTCTTCGCGCACGGAAGATACTGATTTTTCGCTATGTGAAGAGACCGAGGTTTTTTGCGTGGGTGTGAACAGTCTGTTGCTGTTGTTTTGCTTGGGGATGTGCAGATTGGCAGGAAGTGAAAAACCTTGGAACCAGGTTGACATGGGTTCAGCTGGGTACGCTTTTCCACGAATCAGAGGAGATTTTGAGCGGTTAAATCATTTAGAAGGATATGAGTGGAAGAAAATGCTTTGATTCGGGTGAACCGGTCTCAGAAACAGGTGAACCGTATCAACAACAACACAGAAACAAAAGTGAACCCATGCGTGTACGTATCATGTTCTCAGCTTCAAAAGCTCCTTGGCATTTCTTTACTTGTAATACTGAGCAAATGCAGACGCTATGCATACAACCGGATCCATGTGTCCACCCACCGGCGGCAAAAGCTCAATTCTGCGCTCAAAAATACGACTTCGGACGACTCTCTCCTTCGCGCAGGTACGAGCTGGTCGCAGACGACAGGTAGCTCATCCCTTTCGCTGCAGACGACAGCAGGTTCGTGCCGGACGCTGCAGCAGAGAGGATATTGGAGCCCGCAGCCGTGCCGGAAAGGATATTCTGCAGCTTGAGCGATGCCGACGAGTTCTCCACCCCCGCGCGCTGCTCTTGGAATAGGTTCACGCTCTTTGCTGCTGAAGGTTTACCGTTTTTGCCCATCGCAGCGTCTTGTCCAATTTCCACGAGTCTTCCAGGAGTCGGAGACGGTTTGCGCTGGAGGCGACGAGTAGAAGGTACGGGGAGCAACGAGAATCGCGCAACGGGCTCAGCGATCCGTACGAGCGGTCGTGTATCATGCGCACTCACAGAAACCTGCTTACCATCTGCAAGTAATCACACAAAAGCACATTATTCAAGCGTTAGCATCCAGATCGTCCAGGCATTCTCATCGGCACCTGCATCGAAAGCAAAACTTACTAATCTCGTTGATGTCGTTCGATTCCGATAATGAGGAGAACAGCAATCGGCTCTTCCTGAACTGGATCACGACGTTCTCGATCAGCTGCGGACCGTAGATCTCCCAGTCGACCGGGTCGATAAAGTCCTGCATCTTCTCAAACAGCTTCTTCAGCTTCAGAAGCCCAGGCGAGCACTCCTCGGGGTTCAGTTCATCACCCCAGCCGAACCGAATGAAATCCGAAAAGCCCAACGTCGCGCGTACAAAGTACATATCGAACAAGAACTGCTGGACGCAGCACTCGCCAAAGTTCAGCACAGTCTGTTTCTGATTCGCCTTTGCACGCACAAGCAAAGAGATCCCTTCTTCGTAGGCTTCGACGCTGATGATGGTCAATTGATTGACAATGACGTCCCGAATCGTCTGGTGCATCAACTTCACTTGCTTCTCGTCAGCGCCATCTGAGTTCCGAACTAGGCGATTGGCCTCGTCCAGCATGTAGCAGCATTGGAATAGGAAGCTCGACACCGTTGTGGTTTCGCACCACGGGAGCCACACCTTCTCTTCTCCAAACGCTTCCGTCTCGGACGCGGAGTCGTCTAAATCACTTCCTAAGCTGTCCTCAGTGATCAACAGCTCGACCCAGCCTTCATGCGATTTGATCCATTCCTGTACAACAAAAATGACAAGAGTTTAGGTTAGAAGTGCAAATTAAACTGTGCGAATACCGATAGCAGATGCACACACACCTCATTGCTCGACTCGTATTGCTCCATGCGAATACGTTCACACAGAGGTTCGATCTTCCGATTCAGGTGAGATCTCGCCCACAACTCGCAGTATTCGCGAGAAAGCTCGCGCACGACATTCACAAACGTCTGCGGATACGCTGCGCGTTGCTTAATCTCGGACACCAGATAGAACGAAAGGGGTCCCACTTTGTGCAACGCGCTCAGCTCTTCATCGATAAAGCAGGGCAGAGAACTCTCGCTTTGCTGATACATGCTCTTGATACAGAAGAAGTCGTCAGACAGAAATTGTGAGAATATCATCGACAAAGAATCTATCATAATCATACCTGTAGCGCCGCACTCAATACCCCCTTTGGTATGCTGCCATCGTTTGCACTCTCTTCGAATGCAGCACGTGCTCGCACAAAGCCTTTACGTTCATCGGCTGACGAGGTGCTGCTCATGTTCGGAAACAGCTTCGCGCTTCGCTCTGGAAAACCCGCTAGTATCGCGCTCAGAATATTCGAAATGCACAAGTACTTGTTCTCCTCCATTGCACCTGCAGCTGAGGAAGAATCGTTTTTCTCCCTTTGAGGTGCGCCAGTTTGAAGCGGGAACTCGTTCTCAAAGAACACCACGAGCTTCAAAAGCGTCCGCAAAAATTCCTCCACGAGTACGCCTTGCAAGTCGCTCGCATCCAGATCTGCGGCTTTCTTGTGGATCATTTCAAAGTAGTCGTAGAACTTCACGCATCCGAGTCGCGTCACCAGTCGACTGTGCTCTCCGCCACCAACAGATTCGCCGACGACTTCGTGAATCTGCTTCTTAATTGCCTCCAGCGCTTCGACAAACGAATGTTGCACCAGATCTCGCGTTCGCTTCCGAAACGCCTCGGCAAACAAAGTTGCGAATGGCGAATCATCCTGAAGGTTCCTCTTTGCTTGCGGCATGGCGCTTGAGATGACAGACCAAATCTTGGATCGCGCACAATTTCCATCGATTTGGTTTGCGTTGCTGAGTTTGGACTGCACTTTCGACAACAAGCCGATCGACGAGATCTGACTGATAGTTGAGGACACTTGGGCTTCAATCTACGCCAATGAAGATAGTGTACACGCGTTAGCAAGCGTGACTATCAGTCTCCATACGTGAGTCAGTCATTTCAATACCTTTCTGTGCTGAGCGAGGAACCACTCTGCCATCTTTCTCTCCAGAGCTCCACTGGACACAAACTGTTCAAGTTGCCCCTGAAGCGCAGGCTTGAGCTGGAACGCTGGCTCAAACGCGGAAAACTTGGCATCAGCGTTGAAAATCTCCTCTGTCTGTAGCAACGTGAGGTTGATCGAGCGCAGCACGACCGCCAGGTGCCGCTCTTGCTGAGCAAACGACTTGGGTCGCTCTGGTCCTTTCATAGGAGATGACGAAGAAGCGCCGCTCTGGCTGGACTCCATCCATTTCGAGCGCGACTCGAGGAATATTTTGAAGAGCTGGTCGGCCGACTCATTTGCCTCAGAAAGCACAGCGAGCGTGCAGAGGTTCTGCGCATAAAAGCCGCTCTCTTTGCCTCGGCATGTCAAATACATGCGCGCGCACGTGATCATTCTCTGTTGAGAATGATAACAAGTATGTCAGGAATTACATTTGCTATCATAAGGATTGGTCAGTGAATCAACACGTACCGGTCGAAAGCTCTGGATGCACGACCACGCCGACGGCACAAACGGGAATTTACTGGCGTGTTTTTGGAAATCCGCGTTCGAATACACGTCCCTTGCCGCCAAATACAATCGCAACGCGTGAAATGACTCGCCACGATCGAGCAGTTGCCACATTTCCTCTAGCACAGCGACGAGAAACTGCACCTGGTCGTGGACATTGACACCTCCCACCCTCAGCACCAGTTCGCTCGCGCTATTGACTCCGCTACCTAGCGCAATTGGGTCTTCGTAAAGCGCTTCTGCTTCAACTGGAGTCGCCATAGCTATCTGACTGGCTTCTGCCAGCGTGGTTGTGAGCGTCTTCTCGACGCGTTTCCACTTGTCTGGCATCTCCTTGAGCGACCCCTCTAGGCGCAGCGCGGCAGAATGCATATTGACGATCTTGTCTGCCGATTCGATCAGGTCGCGGTACCGCACGCCGATCATTTTCTGCATTTCCTTCGTCTTGCTCTCCTTCTCTTTGCTGATAACAAGAGGGAGCGCACACATACCGTAAAGTTAATGCCTCCGGTTAAGTGTACGATCACAAATTTTTGTGCTACAACTGTACGTACCGAGTCCTGTCGAGCAGCACCTTGGCATCGGCGACCGAGAGGCGCCGCAGGAAGTCCGCCGCGGAGGCATCCTGCGCTGTCGCCATCGCGCTCATTTTCGATTCCACACAGTCTATTGAAGCAAGACAACAGGGGGGCACAATAAAAGGGAAAGAGGCACAAATATACCGAGTTTAGGTACCGGTATATACCGGCGACAGCTGCAAACCTACCGGTATAGTATCAAATCTTTCCGGTTTTAATCAGGTAAAACAATTACTGGCAAAGTTAAATAACACATTCATGAAAATCATTTTACGTAACAAACTATGTGGTACATACCACATCGATCTTGCGCGGCTTGTTGCCCCATTTCTTGCCGGTCCTGCACATGCGCGAAGCGGCAGGAACTAATGTGAAGCGCTGGTGCTCTTGCTGCTGCTGATGTCTGCGCTTTGGGTGCTTCTCTGGCAGCAACGAAGGGGAAATTTGAAGCGCAGGTGGCGCTGCTGAAGGAGGTGACGCCGCCGGGGACAGCGCCGGCGACGAGCTCTGACGCGGTCTCTTCTTCTTCTTCGACGGCCGGGGAGGCGACGGAAGCGAAAATCCTCGCTCCCATTCCTGGTGTCTGCCAAATAAAGTTCTTTGCGTGGTTGACTGACCTATTGGGATTGGTTGAGATCGAGCCGGAGACTGTTCCGAGTACACTGGCGCCTGCATCTGCGGAACAGGAGCAGTCATGGTCACGTCAGCATGCAGCGGAATGTTGCGGAACGAGAGCATCGGACACGCCGCCTTGAAATGACCGCATTCACCGCAATACCAGCACTCAGTCAAGAATGACGCCGTTGTGGCATGCTGCTGACTCCCTCGTGTGGCATGGTCCATACGTTGCTGCAGCTTCATGCACTCTCTCGCCTTGTGGTCGCTTGCTTCGCAAATGTAGCAGCGCGCTACAATGTTCCACGAAGTCGCGTCCGGGGCGCAAATCTCGTCCAAGCGATGTCCTATGCACACCATTTCGTACGCGCGCTGAAACTCAAAGTTCAGCAGCTCTTGCCCCTTCCGGTTGAAGATCACGCGACCAATGTCATGCGCCAGTTCAAATGGATCTTCGATGCTAATGCGCCAGGGCACAGGGTGGCTCCACTTCGTGGTCTTGGAGAGCGGGACACCAGTGCGAATACTCACGACGTCATCCTCCAAGTTGAACTGACACGCGTAGAACTGGAAGAAGCCAGAGAGCAGGGCACCGACTGAGTCCTGGAATGACGTGCCAAACGTTGACTGTAGATTGGTCGACGGAATCGAGTGGAGCCGCTGCAGCAGCGCTCCCAGGTTCTTCTCGTTCTGCAGACTTTGGAAAATCGAGTGAACGCTCGGCAACAAGATCGGCGAATGACGAGACTGCAGGTAGAAGATCAAAAGCAGCGAGAAGCCTACAAGCACACACCAGATCCTGTTAGCTCGACACCCAATGCACTTCTTAGTCTCGGAGTCCTACAAGCAACATACCATACGAACTCAGCGTTCCATTCACTGAATCGTTGATTCCCCGCTGTTGTGCCCAATACTTGATAGAAAACGCCAATGGTCGAACGCGCGGGTCGGCTTGCCCATAGTACTTGATCAGCGCCGTGTTGAGAATTGCATTGATCCCGCCGACACACACGTCACAGGCGACCTACAGACAGGAAAGTAGTTGATTCGTGAGATTCCATGAACGTGTCATGGTCTGATAGACAGATAGACACACAAGGACAAGGACCTCACCTGCCGCTTTGGATCCCATAGCTTCAAAACGGGAACACGCGCATTCTGAATGAACTCCTTCACTTCGAACGCTCCGCTCAATCGCGCATGCGCTGTCGTTAGGATCTGGATCCGCTCCTGCATGGAGAAGTGGCCCTGGTGGTCCACGTCCATGTCTTCAAAATAGATCCCGAGGTCAACATCGCTTCCGCCAAAGCCAATGCCGCTAAAGCACCAATGCAAACGCACACATTCACAAGATACGCAGTGAGCTTCATTGTCAGTCGCCATAGCATGTCAGTGAGAAAAGATGAACAGGCAGACAATCATACACACCTCTCGGAAGATCCAAACGGCAGCACACGGCACGCCGGCCACTCCTGCTCGAGTGCGTGCTGCACATACTCGCGGACTTCGCGCTTCCTCTGGACTTCCATCGCGTTTGGCTCGAGTTGCTCCAGCAGCGCGATGCTGTCGACCGTGAGCTTCCGCACGCTGTTCGCGGCACCCATACTCGCTTGCTTGCTTCTGCTCTCTTTTCGTATCTTTCTCTAAAATGACCCACTCTCTTCTCTGCTGCTGTTACTCTCTCGCTTGCTCTCTCTTCTCTGCACCTAACGCTCGCTACCGCTGATTCCGTCGCCACCAAGCGTGTGTACCGTCGTTCGCTGCTGCAAATGTGTTCTCTTGCGGAGCTCCCCGTCGCGTCATGTCTTGTCGGAAAGGGAGGTTCGGGTGCTAAAGAGGCTCAGGCGCTTAGGCAGTCATCACTGCCCAGTGCGATCGCGCTCTTCTTCTCTCTCTCTCTCGTTGTCTCTTGACAGGTGGGTCGTGAAATGAGTGAGGTCGGGCACGTTCTCTCACAAGCCCTAACTGGGCCGACTGAGTGTGAACTGTGTGCTGTGGTGTCGTTGTGTGGATGGATGTCGCACCAAGGCACGTGAAATATGGCGCAATCCAGTACAAACCCACACTCACGAAGAGAGAGAGGGAATGAGGGACCAGGCGAATGGGCGGATGGGCTTTCAGCGTTTGGGATTGGGAACAAGCGAATCTCACAATACCCAATCGCGTCACATGAAGAAGAAGCGGCCAAGAGAGACCAACTGAACTGCTGGCACCAGACACATGTACAGACAGGCAGCATGACATGCTCGTGTTCGTACATGCATTCTTTCCATTTATCCGAAGGTGTCTGCGTGTTTGGGTTTTGATTTGTGTTGAAGTGCGAGTTAGATTCCCTTGCCCTCCCTCTTTCAAAGTAACAGAGTTGCGTGTCGTCTGTAATCGTTCGCCACTTCACCCAACAAGAAAAAGCGTTCTGGAAAGCGGAAAAAAACGCGCTACCTTCGCGTCACCTTCAGATGAATCTGGAGCAGTACCGTACTTCGCACAGCAGTACCGTATCTGACATTTCAGATAGAAGCATACAATCAGCGAAAGTCATATACGGCCAGCGCCGAAACTCGTAATCGAGTCACGTCTTTTGTCCCCAGCTGGTTTCCGTCCGCACAGGCTCGTGGCAGCAGCCAATGTAACCTTTTTCTTGTCTGTCTGTTGTTTGTATCGAGGGTGAGGCTTCTGCATCCCACACAAAGCGCGAATACTTACTTACACTTGCTCCACGACGACGAAGGCGACGGCGGCGCCAGTGCGGACGAAGGCAAAGAGAGAGGGAGAAGAAGAACAGCAACGAGCAGGTGCGTACAGAGCCAACGGACAGAGAGGGGGCCGGCGCTTGGTGAGGGGGTGGTCGACATAGTAGAAGAGAAAGGAATGGGGGAAGCGTTGGAAGAAGGGGAGCTTTGGAAGCGTCGATATCAGGCTCTTTCCTTGCATTCAGTTGCCTTCGTTCTCTTGTTGGGCCGCTAGCTAACGTCTTCGCTCTATCTTTCTCTCGCTTGCAGTACAAGTGGACTGGATTGGATTACTTACGCGTCACACCAAGAGCTGAACCAGTACGCTAACGCACGCACGCAGCCATGGACAAGAAAGTGTGGCAGCGCGCCGTGGCGGATCTGAATCCGCCGGGAGTGCCCAACTCATTTAGGCGCGCGCACCGACAGCAGAATATCGCGTCGCTCCTGCTCAAGCGAGAGTCGGGCGATACCGCGCGCCGCAACGCGCAGATACTGGGTGAAGATCGCGGCGAGAACTTTTGGGCCGAGCGCGAGAGCGCAGCAAAGGTGCGTAGCAGCTGTCTTCTTGGTTGATTAAACGCGGCATGAAGGGAGAAGGAGGCACGAATGAGGGGATTTGTTCTATGGATGATGTACTCATCTGTGTGTATGTGGTGTTGTGTTGTGCTACAGCATCAAAGTCGGTATTTTGAGTTACCGCCGACGACCAAGTCGACGATCTCGATTGCGATCAGTCCAGACGGGTATGAGCTTGTTCTATGGTGGTGGTAGCCTTGGCAGAACAAGATGGCGTCACACATACTTACTCTCTCTTTCTCTCTCTCTCTCGCTCTCATTCTTGATAACATAACTGTAGGAAAACGTTTGCGTCGACACATGGAGATCACACGGTGAAGATCATTTGCTTTGAGACGGGGAGAATACTGCAGGTCAGCTTTTGCTCACTATCACCGTCACTGTTTCAATCACATGCTTCTCATACTCACACAATCAATGGGATTCTTATGCTACGCAGACGCTTGTTGGCCACCCAAGAACACCGTGGAGTGTGAAGTTCCATCCGACGGATCCACGCTACGTCGCCTCGGGATGTCTTGGCTTCCAAGTCAGGTACGCCTTGTCCTCATAACCTGCCCCTCCTATCTGTCGCTAAGCTATTTGACACTGACTGTGTTCATCTATGGATCTTCAGATTTTGGGACATTGAGACGGGAAGATGCCTGTACGTCTCCACTTTGCGGCATGCAATCATCTCGATATCCTTTCACCCGTCTGGTGATATTTTAGCGATTGCCAGTGGAACTTGCGTCTACACGTGGGATTACCAGGTACGGATGGCACTCTTTTGGATTGATTGAACGCGTGTGTGCGTGGCTAGGCTTGTGCTGATTTGTCTGTCTTGTTCCTACCAAACTACAGCACACGTGCCCTAGAATAGCGATGTTTAGCTACCAGACGCTGAGATCCGTCACATTCCTCCCGGATCCAACCAAGATTATGGTCGGTGAAGCGAACGAGCGATATCTGGTACGTGTAGGGAACTAATTTCTGATTCTTGTTTGCTGTTGTGGTAAAAAATGGAGTCAGCTAATCGTTGTCTGCCACTTTTGCATCTTTCTGTAGCGTCCACAGGGGCAGGCTCCTCCGTCAGATCTGACCGTGACGCTGACGATGTGGGATTTTGATCCGTCCTGGTCGCTCGCCCCCGAGCCGCTGCTGGTGAAGAAAGCCATGTACAACAGCCAGGTGGTGCTCTCGCACGCACTAATTTATAACGACGGCGGCTTTGACATCTCGAGATGTGGGCGGTACCTGGCGATTTGTGCAGATTTCTCACTGCGCCAAGCTGAGAAAGAAGTTGAGATGGAGGCAGAAATGGAGGCGAACACGGACCTGGAGCAGATCCTGTCGACCGCTCCACAGGAGCAAGTCGCCCCCGAAGAAGTGATCCCCAGCGACGACGCCAACGACTCATCCACGCCGACTGTGCAGCCGAGCACTTCGTCGTCCACTGAAAACAGCACGGATAGTAGTAGTCTCGCTGCGTCAGTGGTCGCGAACGCCATCAGCACGGGCGTGAATGCAGCGTCCCTCGCTGGCTTCCAGCAATCCCGACTCCTGTCGTCGATGCCCAGTATCATGTTGCAACCACCTAACATTCTCGCAGCACTCCAATCAGCTGCGTCAGATCTTTCGTTGAGCATGGACCAGTACATGAACCAGCAGATTCGAAGAGTTCGCCCTCGGCTGCATCCGACAAACGGGTTGCACCACAACCACCAGCCGATTGGTGGCCAAGCTCGAGGAACAAATGCGTTGAATCCAGCAGCTGCGCCTCAGCAACGGTACACGCAGATCCGTCCAAACATTGCGCTTAGTCGAACAAGATTCACTCGCAATCAGAGAAGCCAACGCGGCCGCCTCGCCTCGGAGATCCAGTCGACATGGCTGGCGCTGATATCGTTGGAGCCGCAACAGCTCGGACGCGTCATTCAGACTTGCCACTTGGCGGAAACCGCAGCTGGTGGCGTCACTTCTGTCAAGATCTCGCCAACGTCGGCGTTTGTGTTGCTGGGATACGGCGTTCGGGATCGCATCCAGAGGTGAGTTTGCTCTTACACCTTCATTCTCTTTGTGTACTCTTGGTATTAACAATGTGTGGTCTTTTTTGTGTGTTGCCATCCACAGAGAGTCTGAGTTTCCTGTCCATCGCGTCACGCGAATCTACCGTTGGGACGACATGAAGTTGCTTTCGCACGTAGAGAGTGAGCTGGATGATGTGAACATCGCGCTGTTTAGTCCGATTTGCGGTGGCGGCTTTATCTACGGCACTAAGCAAGGCAAGCTCCGAGTTTGCAGCACATACCGTGGAGATTACGAGGATGAAGAGAACTGCAACGTCCTGGATGGAGCGCGCCGCTGCCACTACGACCAGTCGGTCATGTCGGAAGACAATGACGAGGATGACGACGAAGAGGATGATGATGAAGAAGACGACGAGGAAGATGAGGACGAGGACTTTGAAGTAGTAGAAGCGAACGGGGGCGATACGGAGATGGCGGACGGGGAGGAGGAGGAAGTGCAAGTTGTTAGTCGATAAAACTACCGGTAGGAAGTACCATACTGTTCCAATGCGCTGTACAGTAAAAGCAGAGGGGAATGATCATCACATGAAGAACATGGTGTTGCTGTTTGCTATTGGTATTTGTCTTCAATTTTGAATATAGTGGCAGAGCTTTTGACTTGGGAGGCAACATGAACACGAAATAGAGATTATCAACAATGCCATTCCTTATTCGTTGTTTAATGCTCGTCGTCAGCAACACGCGCTTGGTCAGCGCCGTGGCCGAACGTCTTGCCGAGAAACATCTCTTTGTCGAAATCACTGCCCGCAAACTGCGCCTTGTCCACTTTCCGCGCGCGGTTGATCATCTCAGCTGTGTCTTTTCGGAACGCTCTCTGGCGCAGCACGTCGTCTTCGTCGCCGCCTCCCCAGACTTCCATGGCTTCGATCGTGAAGTTCTCTTTAGTCGAGAGGCGACCCGACTCGAACGACATGCACTTGGTGATCGTGTAGCTGCTCTCGTCCAGGTCTTCACTGAGAAACAGGCGGAACTTGCTCGTGGTGCCGCCCATGCCAATTCCGCGCGGCAGCGAATAGCCCTTGGAGTTGAGGTACATGAAGCCGCCTTCACTGTTGCTGCTTGAGCCACTGCCAGCGCTTGGAGTCAATCGGTAGATGTTGATCTCAGGCTCGAGGCGGAAGAGGAAGCATCCATTGCCGCCGTACGGTCGCGTCGACTCTTTCCATTCTGAGTCGCAGAACATGCCAAAGACCGCTGCAGTATGAAGATAATGACACATAAACTGGAATGAGCACGATATGTGGGTGGGTGAAAGAATGAAACATATGTCCTTACCTCCTTCTGTGTCCTGGATGATCACGAGCGTCGGGCCCGTATAGCCGAGAAGATGAAAGCTGAGTCGGTTGAAACTCAGACCGTCTTGCGCGCTCGTGTACAGCCGATAGAGCGAATTCTGGATCTGGTTCGTCACGGCCGACAAGCTCACAAAGTGCGCACTATCATCCACACAACAGACAACACACGATTAGTAACAATATCATCAGCAAGTGGTATTGTCAATTGCATGTGGCGCCTTCTCTCACTTTGATACAATATCAGACTTGTGCGAAAGCTGCGGTGAGTTGTACGATGGTCGAGCAATCGCACCAAAGCATCGCGCGCCAAGCCACGAGACGAAGACCGAGTAGAAGAGCGGGAACTGCGCGCTGAACCAGCGCACGAACTCGTCCATCGTGAGCTGTCGAGACGCAGTGCTGGAAGTGGAGTACTCCACTGCTGCGCTTGCGAGCTTCTTTGCAACGTCGAGTGTCCGCTGCGGGTCTCCTTCTGCCGATGGGCTGCTACCTTTCGACTCATTCGCCATGATCAGAATCGCCAATAGCAGCTGCGTGAGCTCGTTCTCTGAGATAGACACACTATCTCTACTCGCAAACAAGCGAAACAAGGAGCGGACGACGGTCTGCGAGGACGACCGCACACACGCGGCGACTGTGAGGGCAATCAAACAGCCAACAAACGCGGCGTCAGGTGACTAACAAAGAGGATAGGAGCATGCAAGTGGTTTCAGTGTACCTGTTTGTACAAAGTCGATCGGCTGGAGCATTGTGGACGTGGAATCGCGCCCTTCTATCTCCCGCGTATAGAGGCACAGCTCATGGAAAGCAACCCCCAACTGTCGGATGCGCGAGCTGTACTCGTCTGGAATCACCGCGCTCAACGGCACGCGCAGCACGTTCTTTAACCAGAGCGACGCAAGGTGAATATGATACACAGAGACTATTAGTATGCGTCATCTACATTGCTACATTCGGCAAGGCACTCGCACCCGATTGGAAACCATGTTATTACCTGCAGTTTCGCTTGCACGTCTGGCACCGACTCTGCTGCTGACGTCACATCATTGAACTTTGCCACAAGGCAGTCGTATTCCTACAAGAGCATAGACAAGCAAGGAACATTATCGTGGGTGGTGCACACTGAGTAGCTAAATACATGCCTAGGCGCATATGCTCAACCGCACCTGGTCGCTGAACGGACCCTTCCATTCAGCTGTCCTAGCGCTCGCGTTCGAGTTGCCCATGTTCGTTGCTTCCAAGTGTCAATTTCACAAGTGATGAGCTTTTCGTACTTTACCATAAATCTGAGAAATGGGGGATTTGTAATCTGAGAGAATCTGATAAATTCATCCCTTCTGCTTCACTTTCTAAATATACTGATTTATAAAATTATAAACATAAATATACTGATTTAAAAGGAAGTGAGAATCTGCTTTTCTCCCGCAGAATACCGATAACTTACCGGTATGATAAGGAAATACCGGTAGCCAATTCAGTCACGAAAAATACGGTACGCCACATGCTCACTACATAACAACACCACAAGCCAATGTAATCGTGCAACTCCAGTGAACGATCGCTTGCACTACAATCTCTCAGATCTCACTGCACTCAATGCATTCTCACAAAGGTGCAACGGGTGACTACATTTACGATAGAAAGACTCGTAGATTCACTTCCAACCCCCAAGTTGCAGCACCACGCCCCCCAAAATAGACTGATCATTCTTTGAATGCGTCTAAAAATAGCACCACCACGCTGTCCTTTTTATATGCGATCCATCTCCCTTGCTTTCGGATGCAAGTCTACCTCTATAAGTTAATAAAACATGTACAAGAGCCTCGATATCCACCTTCCCTTTGAAGCATAACTATCTTGCACTAAACTGTATAAATAAATATCCTTTGCATTAAGAAAGGATGCAGCATATCGGGTTGAAGAGGAAATAGACTATTCATAGAGTGGGAGCAGGTGCCGCTTGCTCTTTTGGACCTTCGGACCCACTCTGTCAAGCAAGGCAATCGGCTATTCATAGGGGGACGACAGGCAACTTGCTTGCTTGCTGGAGAAGCTCACCAAGCGCACGCGTGGAGCTCCTTCATTCCTGTAGGGACAGACCAGAGAAGCAAGCAACTCGCGCACACACACACGCCCCACCTCAGCACCCGCATAGTAATGAACAGACCGCGCGCTCTGTGGCGCATGGCGTCAGCGTCTGTCGCCGCCGCTTCGTGCCTGCTGCTGCTCGGCGCCGCCCCCAGCGTCGTGCTCGCGGGAGAGTGCTCCAGCACGTGCGGCACGCCGTCAGGGCTCGAGTTCTGCTCGCACGTGTCCTTCGCGGTGTGCCCATCCGACTACTCGTACGAGGAGCTCGATGCAGTCGCGCAGACCGCGTTCAACGCGTGGACGAACGCGACCACGCAAACGCTCGCCAAGCTCCCGCAGTACGAGGGCAAAAGCGAGCAGGAGCTCAACAAGACGATCTACGACCTTGACCTCGCGAACACGAGCAGTTCCTGCGGCGCGTTTCTCAAGCGACTGCAATGCGCGATCCATCTGCCGGTGTGCGAGATCGGCCGCGACTTCACGCTGCTCTGTCAGAACTCGTGTCGCGACAACGCCAAGAAGAAGTGCCCGGGGCTCGAGCACATCTGCACGCAGTTCCCGGCGACCGAGATCGAGAGCAAGAGTAAGTGCTTCAAGCTCGACTACAGCGGCCCTGCGGTCGGTATGTGGGTCGCGGGCTTTACGATCTCGCTCGTGTTCTCAGTCCTCAACTCAGTCGGCATCAACCTGCAGAAGCTCTCGATGACGCGCAACGAAGTCGCAGAGGTGAAGAAAGGCACGTTCAAGCAGCCCATGTGGGTGCTGGGCTTCAGCCTCGTGTGCCTCGGCTCGCTGCTGGACTTCGTCGCGTTCGGCATGGCCCCGCAGACGCTGCTGGCGCCGCTCGCCGCGCTTTCGCTTGTGTGGAACATGTTCATCGCGCCAATCTTCCACAAGGAGAAAGTGACCAAGCAAAACATCATCGCGACCGTGATCATCTTCTTTGGCGTGACGCTCACGGTGATCTTCGCGGGCCACAGCACGCCATCCTACGAACTCGAGGACCTCATCCACCTCTACCAGCAGCCTGTCATGTACGTGTACATCTTCTTCGTCGTGCTCTTCATCGGCGGGCTCTTCTACTTCAGTCGCTTCATCGAGCGCACGCACTCGTATGAAGGTGGTCTGTACCACATCATCTGCTACGGAGGCATCGCCGGCACGTTCGGCGGTCAGTCCGTGCTGCTCGCCAAGTCGACGGTGGAGCTACTCAAGAGCGCGATCTGGGGCCAGGCCGGCGCGTACATGTTCACGCAGTTCGCGTCGTACCTGATCATCTTTGGCATGGCGATGTGTCTCGGCTGCCAGGTACACTTCCTCAATGGTGGACTTGCACGTTTTGATGCACTCGTGGTCATTCCGGTGTACCAGAGTTTCTGGATCCTCACGAGCGTGCTCGGTGGCATCATGTACTTTGAAGAGTACGTCAACATGACGCGCATGCAGATGTTCATGTTCACGGTCGGCGGCATCGTCACGATCGCAGGTATCATCGTGCTGCTCAAGACGCGCACTGACGGCGACGGCGGCAGCGAGACTGGGCGATACGTCGAATTGGTAAGCACGTGTTGTTAAGTGTATGGATGGCAGTCATGTGGAGAATTGTATTGATGGCTAACATTTGGTATTTTTTTGTGATGGCAGTCGCTGACTCCCAGCTCGGCGTGGAACGCGGACGACTCGGACGAAGAAGAGATCCAGCTCAAGCTCGCGCACAGCGACGACCGCGAGGAGCACTTCACCGGCGGCGCGAAGGTGGCACCGTCGTCTTCGCCATCGACCTCGTCGTCGACCTCCAGCAGCAGTAACTCGTCGTCGTCATCGATCAAGAACAAGAAAGTGGCGGATGCAGACATTTCGAGCGCGATCTACCGCAAATCGACGACCGCGTCGCCAAAGACCAACGGCAACAGCAGTAGCAACGGACGCAAGAAAGGTAACGAAGAGGAAGACGACTTTATTTAAGAGCAGGAGACACATACTAGATGCCTTTGGAGTTGGCGTGATCGACACAGCCAGTCAGTGAACCAGCGAGTCCGAGTGCCTCGGGCTTCAAACTGCGAGGAGCTACGGACGGACACTGGGCCTAAAGGCCCTGGGTGATTGACGCCTCATCAAGACAGCGGAAGCATCTAGTACAAAGTAGCAGATAGACGACCTTGTAGCATGCATATACACATACACACTCACTCATACATTCCCATTACACTTTGAACTCCGCTTCCCATTGTGCGACTCGCATCAATCCAACTTCAACTTGATTGAAAGGGGCCATGCGATGGTTTCGCTAGCAAATCTGAAAAGCGATCTTTCGCTGTTTCCAGCGGATCTAAAGGCTAGTGACACGTCACTAAACGTCACTACAGCGAGAAATGTGAGTTTTAGGATTAATGTCCATCATCATCTCCCAGCAAAGGTCGAAGAAGACGAAGAGAAGGCAAAGGCTCAATAACGCCTTGGCTTCTGGGCTTCTTTCTTCCCATTGTGCAATCTTCCAGCAGCCAGCAACAAGACTCAAGCTCAAGAGCTACGGTCGACTAACACAGAGAGAGCGAGCGCGCACGACTGGTAATGAAGACCGCGAGTGTGTGGCTCGCGCTAGTCGCAGGCGCGCTGGCGTCGGTCGCTGACGTCAGCAGCGCTGCGAGCGGCAGCTGCCATGAGAAGGCGCTGGTCATCGCTGGCAGTGCGCGCTTCTGCGTGCTCACGTCGCGCATCCTGCGCATGGAGTGGGCGACCGGCGGTTCGACTGGTGCTTCTTTCCGCGACGACACGACCATGCTGGCGCAGAACCGGTTGATGGACCAAGTGCCCGACTTCAAAGTGGTGAAAGACGGCGGCAAGGTCGTGATCACGACGCAGCACCTACATCTTGAGTACGATTCCAACTCGAAAGAGAACTTCAACGACGACAACCTCAAGGTGACGCTTTTGCACGGCGGCGCGTTTGCTGCGAATGGCGATGACAAGGTCGAGTGGGTGCCGTCCATGACGGACGAGGTGCGCAACGACGCGCTCCCCGGTACGATCCGCACGCTCGACGGAGCGAATGGCGCCATTCCGCTCGACTGCCAAAAGCAAGGCCCCGACTACATCCGCGACAAGCACTGCACGTACGGCATCATGAGCAAGAAGCGCGGCTATGTCGTGCTCGACGACACGCTCAACGCGGCATTCGACCAGGACCCGTCGTGGGCGTGGCTCAAGAAACCTGTTATTGCATCGCAACCAGTCGATCCAGCAACGTGCTCAGCTGTTCCGAGCGCCAAGCGCCGCATCTGTGGCCTTGAGACCAAGACGCAAGAGGAGTGCGTGGCGAAGGGCTGCTGCTTTGCCGCGAGTTCGCTGTTTGATGAACTCGCGAACAAAGCCGAAGGGTTCCGTTGCTTCTACAGCGCGATGTCGTACCAGGATCTCTACTTCTTTGGCCACGGCCACGACTTCAAAGGCGCGCTCCACGAGTTCATAATGCTATCGGGGAAGATCCCGATTCCCCCGCGGTTCGCATTTGGTGTGTTCTACTCGCGCTGGTGGGCATACAGCGACGCGGATCTGCAGAAAGACATTGTCGGCCAGTACGAGGACCGCGGGCTGCCGCTGGACGTGGTCGTTATCGACATGGACTGGCACTTGACGTTCTACAAGTCACGCGATAACGACCAAGCGGGACAGCGGAAGGGCTGGACCGGGTTCACGTGGGACAAGAATCTGTTCCCGGACCCGAAACAGTTCCTCACGTGGCTGCATGAGAAAGGTATTGCGGTGACGCTGAACCTGCACCCGGCGTCGGGTGTGCAGCCCTGGGAGGACACCTACGAAGAAGTCGCGAAGGCCATGGGGATCGACCCTTCGACGAAGAAGTACGTGCCGTTCCGCATTACGGACAAGAAGTTTGCTTCGACGTGGCTCAACATCTCGATCGGCGCGCGCGAGAGCGACGGTGTGGACTTTTGGTGGCTCGACTGGCAGCAAGGTGAGGACTGGATCGAGCGCAACGAAGGACGAAGCGATATCAACCCGACAATCTGGCTCAACTACGTCTTCTTCACGAACCCACACCACTGGGGGCTCACGCAGTCGCGCCCGATGCTCCTGCATCGCTTCGGAGGCATTGGGAACCACAGATACCCCGTCGGGTTCTCGGGCGACAGCTTCACGACATGGGCGACACTGCGCTTTCAGCCATACTTCACGACCATGGCGGCGAACCTCGCGTACGGATATTGGAGTCACGACTTGGGTGGATTTCAGAACCCGCCCGAGCCGGAGCTGTTCACGAGATGGCTGCAGTGGGGGGCGTTTGCGCCGGTGTTTCGAACCCATTCGAGCAAAGACTCGACGAACGACCGTCGCATCTGGAAATACGCGGACGAGTACTACAAGATCACGCGCGCTGCGATGGAGATCCGCGCGTCGCTGATCCCGTACGTGTACAGCGAAGCGTGGACGGCGCACTTGGAAGGGCTGAGCGTGCTCCATGGCGTGTACATTGACTTCCCCGAGCACGATGAGGCGTACAATTTCACGCAGCAGTACATGTACGGCTCGCAGATGCTGGTGTCGCCCGTGGTGGAACCGGTGGCGAACGATACGCAGTTGTCGCCCAAGTCTGTCTGGGTACCCCCTGGTGCTTGGTACGATTTCAACACAGGCAATGTGATCACTGGTCCGACTGTGTACTCGTACAGCTACGCGCTGAACGAGATCCCTCGCTTTGCGAAGGCGGGCTCGATCATCCCAACAGCACCGCACGAGGCGTCGGAAGGTAGCTCGTCGGTCGGCCAGAACGCCCACTTGCCGAAGAGTCTGCATTTGCTTGTGGTCCCAGGCGCGCCAAAGCACTTTTATGAGCTCCACGAAGACGACGGACTTTCGAAGGACTACCTCTCGGGCAAGAAGTCGTCGACGCTGTTCGACTTTAGCTCCAGCTGTGGTGGTGGCTCGAAAATCAAAACGTCTTCGTCCACCTTTGCGAGACACGAAAAGGTTTTCCGCTTCGATACCACGAACCTACTCCAGACGGCTTCATCGACATTCTCCTACTGCAGTGGCGGCCAGGCAGAGTTCAACATCATGCCTGTGAAGGGCTCTTTCGCGTCGATGCCGACCGAGCGCTCGTACAAGATCGAGTTCCTCGGCGCGCTGCCAGCGGCTTCAGTGACTGTGAACGGCCAAGGCATCAACTTCATCGAGTTCCCTGACACCGCGCAGCGAAGCCAGGAGGACGGCTTCTCGTACTCGGGCGAGACGCTGAGCTTGATCGTGCACCTCAACGCGCCGCGGGACGTGCACAAGCCAGTCAAAATTGTGGTCCAGTTCATCACGACACCAGCCACATTTGACGCTTCGGCGTTGATTTCCCAGGGCTTTGTGGGCAAGTTCGCGCGTCTCCACGACGTGAAGGTGCTCCTGGACAACCAGTGGGGCAAGGACACGGTGTTCATGGACGACTACCCGCAGCTGCTCTCGGCCTCGGAGGTCGACCGCAAGATCTCGTACGATCCGAGCGCGCTCGTGAAGCTGCTCTCGGGGTTCGACGATCTCTTTGCAGCGGGCGTGAAGGAGCTCGCGGCGCTCAAGGATCTGCACCTGGAGGTGCGCACGCAGGCGCTCGCGTTCCTCTCGACGAAGAGCTACCAAACGCAGAACGTCAAGTACGTCGCCCACCCGTAAGCCAGTGTCACTGTGTGCATGCATTTTGTATGGAGGAACGTGCGTTGTCGCATGAGTCGTCATTGTTGTGCCCAGATCGTGTTGCACAGACTGCATTTCACTTGTTCGTCTTTTCCATGACATTTAATAACAGGACAATTGGAAAGTGCCATTCTCGCAACAGAGCTCGCGCTGCCTCCTCTGAGACGAAACTCGTCTGTGGGTGGTCAAGAGCGTTGCAAAGGCAAGTTGAAGGCGCCAATTCAATGAGAACGTTCTCGCGGCGGCATCTCGTAGACGTGCGAGTCGTTCTTTGGCAGTCATCCGAATCGTGCTGGGGTTTGGTCTGAGGTAGGGCGTAGCTAGCGATCGTGTGAAATGAAATGAAATGCGCAAGCCATCTGGTCATCAATGTGTCACCGATTACCAGCAGTAATGGCAACCAGCCAAACACATGGAGAATTGCGAACGACCCGCGCGCATTCATGCAAACGCATGGGCATTTTGCCAGTGGGCGGAGCGGAATCGTTGATTGGTTTGCTGCTTGGACTTGGTCAAAGGTGGCTGATTTGTATTTTTCATGCAAATCGACTCATCAGGTCACTTTTCACGTTTGGATACTGAATATAGAGGTGAATCATCCCTCCGATAATGGGTCAGACATACATTAAGCAAGTAAAAATAAATTTTGCATTGTGGATTTTTGTTAAGCAGACAAGGAATTTTTTAATTTGTAAAACTAATCACCTCACACCAAAAACTAAGCTTTTTCACTCATCTAAGCCTTTTCAAATTTTTGTTAAATTAGTACTGATGTTGTAGATACCTTTTTATATTTCAAAGAAAGAGCATAAACAATGATACTCGTTAACCAAGTATCGTGGCGTGGGTGCTGAAGAACCTGTGTTTCCGCGATATGTTCACTGGATGAGTGTGTCGTTTGTTGTTTCTGTGGCGGATTCAATTTCGCCTTGTTCGCCGATCTCAATAGGAAACAGCAGCCAAACAAGAAAAGACAAACACAAGGAGACCCGCATTCTCACGCGTGCGCGACCAGGAAGGTGCGTGAGTTATCTGTGCAACATGGACGCTCAGGAAGGAAGGAAGAGAGAGAGAGAGAAAGAGAGTGGGGAGGTGGTGCCGCATCCGCATTGCTTGTGCTCCTTTTGTGCGGAGTGATGGATGATGACTGTGCGTCATGGAGAGAAGCTGTTGCGAGCACCAATGTGGATGAGTCAGTCGCCTGTGTTCTCTTCTTTCCCCTTTCTGGCTCCACAGATCCATTTTAAATGAGAATTGATAGATGGACGACAGGCGAAGTCAGCCTTCTCTTCTTTCTCTCTGCTCTTGCTTTGAGTATGCGGCGGTGGCTCATGGCGATCTCCTTCTTCTACGTGTGTTGACTGTGTGGTAGGCACTTGCACATTCATCACAGGCAGACGACGTTGGCGTTGGCGTTCAAGACTCATTTGCTAAAGCGGACAAGACACACACACACGGGATATCCTCACACACACACAGCCGCATACATGACGTACACGTTCGCGGTGTACGACAAGCGGCCGCGTGCGATCTACACGCAAACTGGCGCGTTCATCTCAGTGATCAGCTGCTCGATCATCGTGCTGTCGTATTTGCGCAAGCGCAAGTGGCGGCAGCACCCGAACGGGCTACTCTTCTGGAAGTCCGTGGTCGACCTGCTCTTCGCCGTGCGCTTCCAGTACGACTGGGACCAGTTCGTGAACCGCTACGGCTGCCGCGTGCTCGCGACCACGACGCAGTTCTGCTCGTTCGCGTCCGAGTGCTGGTTTCTCTCCATGTCGCTGAACCTGTATCAGTGCTCGACGAACCCGTTCACGAACGTCAAGCAGAACATGCGCTGGTATCACCTCTTTTCCTGGAGCGTCGGGCTCTTCTTCTCCGCGATGCTCTGGTTCTCTGAGGTCAAGTTCAACCCGCGCTTCGACCCGGCGTGTTTCGTGGACGAGAGTGACACAAATTTTTTGCTCATGTACTACATCGTCGTTATCCTCTCGGTGTTCTGTGCTGTGATCTTCTCGGTGCTGGAGACGCGCTCGCACATGCACGGCGGCATGAAGGAGGCGCTCGAGGCCAAGAAGGACGTGATTCGAAGCGCTCGAATCTTCACGGTCGCCTACATCATCTACCAGTGCATCCTCATCTCGCTCTGGATTTCCGACATCGCGTTCCTGGAGGAGAACGAGCCCATTTTGCAGATGGTGCGCAACATCACGTCCTTCCTACAGACGTCGAAAGGGTTCATTGACCTGGTCATCTGGCTCTGCATCAACAACTGGTCGATCACCGAGTGCAGCGGCTTCAGGACGAGCGACATCGAGGCGTCCTGCAACGACCGCTACAGCGACATTGACATTGATCTGCAGCCTCAACTGAACGTCGCGCTGCGTAAGGAGGTGCTGCACTTCACGACACGCGGGGTTGTAGCCGCGTCGTCGAACGCACCAAAGGTAAGCGAAACGCGCCGCGTGGTGCGCCTGCGGCTGCACGAGATGGGTATGACCGTGCGCTTCAACGACTACAACCCGGTGTGCTTCCGGGATATCCGGCGGGGCTTCGGCATCAAGGAGACACTGTATCGGAAGTCTTTTTTAGCAACGTGCCACGAGCGCATCCAGTCGGGCGGCTCCAGCGGCGCGTTCATGTTCTACACAGCCGACTACTCGTTCCTGGTCAAATCCGTGACGCGAAGCGAGCGCGCCGTGCTGCTGCGCATGCTGCCGGCGTACATCAAGTACATGAAAGCGAACCCGGCGTCGCACCTCACGCGGTTCTACGGTTGCCACTCGATCGAGATGTACGGTCAGGACTTTAGCTTCGTGGTCATGGGGAATGCCATCGGACGCGTGAGTATGCACCAGTTCTACGACATCAAAGGCTCGTGGATCGACAGGAACGCTGAGGTACGTAACTTTGGAATTACATACGCGGACATTCTTATTATGAAGAGACTGACCGACACTGGGGCTCTCCCCTCTTTGTTGCAGGCACTTCCTCCTGGCAAGACCGTCATCTGCACGTACTGCAGCCACGCGTTCAAGTATGGATCAGGGTATGTTATCTGAGCTGGTATTCTCGCATCTCTGTTGTGGCAAGAAGATTCTAATAACACACTCTGATGTTGCTCTGTTTGTAGTGAGAGCTGCGAGTACAGTATTCACGGTACACACTTGCCGCACATCGTGCTGAAGGACAACGATTTCCGGCGCAAGCTGCGAGTGCTTCCCGACACAGGTATGCTCTTTAATTTCTGCTGCAAAGGTTGAATAATTGTGTCTGCTTTTGCTAATGGCTCTCTTGATATGCTCAATTGCAGCCAACGAGCTGGTGTCCCAACTGGCGAAGGACAGCAATTTCCTGTGCGAGCAGGGGATCATGGACTACAGTCTGCTGCTGAGCGTCCACAGCACAAAGTACGTTGTGGACCACTCGTCCTTTGACGCCAGCAATCTGATCAAGTCCCCCACGAAGCGGAAGGTGAACTATCCAGTGTGCCATCCGGACGGAGAGGACTCGTACAGCTCGATCTTCAACGAGATGGAGCACACGGAGACGTCGAGCGACGAGGACCTGGCCGACATTGAGACGGGGAACCGGAAAACGTTCAACCGTAGTTGCCGCTACTCGGTGTTGGCGATGAACGACGAGAGCAGTCGCAAGCTGCAGGTCGACGCGCCGCTGCTCTCGAGCTCGAACCCGTCGTCTATGATGCGCTACGACTCGATGTCGTTCACGCCGTTCGATTTTGGCTCCCCGATCGCCGACCAGTCCAAGTGGATCGGCACGCGGTCGCTGGAGAAAGTGGGCTACCAGGCGTACGCGGTGGTGGGACCAGACTACTACACGATCGGCGTCGTGGACATACTGCAGACGTGGACGTGGCGCAAGCGTTTGGAGCGGCTGTGGAAGACGCTGGTCCTCCGCCACGATGGCTTTGGGATCTCCGCGGCGCCACCAAAGCTGTACGCGGATCGCTTTCAGCGCAAGATGCGCGACATCATGATGGTGTCATCGTCGCAAATCGGATTTGGGAACCACTGATGAAGAAAGGTGTGGGTAAGTGAAAAGAGATGGGGTGTTGATACGAATATAATAAACCAAGTTTGTACACTGATTGAAAATTCGCAGCTGCAGATCGGAGTAGGGCGGTGCGTGGCTGAGCGACGGACGTCTACGACTCCATGATCATCATGTCGTACTCCTGGAGCTTCTGCAGCGCCTGGAAGGCAGAGTGCATGATGAGATTGTACTCGAGCTCGCCCATCTCATCCACGTCCGTGAGCGCCATGAGAGACCGCAGCTGCCGCTGACTGACGTCTGGGAATGTGTTCTGGATCGCCGAGATGACCTCTTCGCGCGGCAGAATGCCTCGGTGACCCTCGTCCAGCGCTTCGAGCGCCCGTGACAGCGATTGCTGCGCAACACATCACAGCGTATAACATCAGCTAACAATAGTATGTCCCAAGGCAAAACAAAGAAGAAGCACGCTACCTCAAAGGTGTGCTGGTTCATGTCGAGGATAGCGTAGTACTCGCTCATCTTGCGGTACTTCTGTAGGTACGCTGCGAATGTCTGCTGGCTGTCGAAGCTCACGAGCACGAGCACCATGCCAGCGACGTGGGCTGCAAACTTCTCGTAGTTAACAAAGCCGCTCTTGTCCTCTTGAGCTTCGCACATGACCGTGATGATCTGCAGTCGCGTGAGACCAACGTCCGCTGCGCGGAAGAGTCGCGTGAGCTCCGCGACCGTGAGCAAGCCTGTGGCTTCCGAGTCACCACTCGCAAAGACCTCAACCAGGTACTGTGCGAGCGATTCCTGATCGTTCGGCAGCTCCACAACACCTTGGATGAACACGTCGCGCAGCACGGGGAAGCAGAGCGGGATGAAGTCCTGGTACAGAATCTCACCGCTGTTGTTCTCCACGCTGGGGGCTTCCGACATGAGCAGGTTCACTTCGCGTCGCGTGAACCCGAGGTCGGCGTCCAGGAGTGCGTCCATGAACTCGAGCCTCGGCAGCGCGCCTTTTTCGTCCGCGTCGGCGCGCTGGAAGATCTCGCGCAGCAGACTCTCGACTTCGTCCTGCATCATGCCGTGGAGGAACACGTCGGTCTCTTTCTTGGCGAAGATCTCCAGACGCGCCTGGCGCTGCGGCTTGGTCGACCGCAGGTGGAGTGCCACCTGGAGCGCGACGGGTAAGAAATCCGTGTAGCTCACATAGCACTGGTCGTTTTCGCTCGCCTCAGCAAAGAGTGCCTTGAGTTCCACATGGGAAAGCTGCAGCGCGTCGCCGATCTGAAGCAGCACCTTGTGGAAATCTTCGTACGCCAGCATGCCTGCGCTTTGCGGGTCAGCGTCTTGGAACGCGCGGTTGAAGATCTCGTGGAGCTCCTCTTCCGAGATCTTCATGTACGCCGACACGACGCTTTGGGCTGCCGCCGCATTTGCAGCTTTTGCTCCCGCGCCGTCTCGCTTTACGACCAAATCTCGAAAATACTGTGCGCCAAACTCGTAGATCGCCTCTCTCGTCTCCATCTTGCCTTGCAGCCGCAGCACCTCGCGCGTGAAGCTGCGCAGCAGGTCCGGGAACTCGGTAGGCACCTGCAGGGGCTTGGCATACTTGGACGCCATCGCTTTCACACTTCTTTTTGGTCGGTCTTCTTGGAAGCTCCGCTTGTGAAAATGGCTGTTTTCAATCTTGTGGAATGAGGAGTTTCTAAGACCCGAAAGGGCGTCGTGGGAGATTTAAACAAGTCGTAACGAGTTGTTTGAAAATGGATGCAAACCTGAAAGTCACGACTCATACATCCGATTTGTTTAAGAGAAGCACTCCGCTTGTCATTTCAACACTTGTCGCCTTAACCAGTTGCCAGCCACATCTTCACTTCAAATCACAACATTAACTCTCCATGAACCAGTCGCGAGTCTCCGCGATACCCTCCGAGAACGAGTACCCAGCGGTGAAGCCCAACTTGTCGCGCGACTTGACGAGCGAGCACACCGACTCCTTCACGTCGCCGTTGCGCCATGGGACGTTCTTGATCACCGCTGACGAGCCGAATGTCTCCACGATCTTCTCGGCGACCTCCTTCACCGTCGTCTTGACGCCCGTGCACACGTTGAACACGTCAAACTCCTTGTCGTTCAGCAGCATCGCCGTGCGGATCGCGCGCGCCACATCCTTCACGAACACAAAGTCGCGGTACTGGTCGCCCTTGCCACTGACCTTGAGCGTGCCGTTGATCTTCGCCTGCTCCATGAACCACGACACCACGCCACTGTAGGACGAGTGCGGGTCCTGACGCGGGCCGTACACGTTGAAGAAGCGCAGCGCAGTGGACGGGAGGCCAAAGTCGCGGTTGAAGTCCTTCATGAGCCCCTCCATCTTGAACTTGGTCGTCGCGTACGCGCAGATGCCGCCGGTCGCGGTCTCTTCACGGAGCGGCAGGTTCTCTGGGAGCGGGATGCCGTACGTCGCGCCGGAAGAAGCTGCGACAACACGCTTCACGCCGTTCTTCACCGCCCAGTCGAGCACTTTTCGCGAGCCTTCGACGTTGATGCGCTCGTACTTCTCTGGCAGACGCGTGCTCTCTTCCACCGAGATGGCCGCAGCCAAGTGGACAATGTAGTCCACCTTGTGCACGATGAACGAGTAGTCATTCACGACCGTGATGTCCTTCACGAGCACCGCAGCTGCACCGCGGTTGAAATTTCGTCCGTTGCTCATGTCATCGTACACAACAACCTACAAAAGAGAGAGAATGAGAGACAGAGCTGTTAATAATCAACTCTCACCATCAAGTCATAGTTGAGTACGAACAGCAGTGGTTGAACGTACATGGAAGCCGTTCGCGAGCAGGTCTTCGACGACGTGGCTGCCGATGAATCCCAGTCCGCCCGTGACCAGCACAGTCGGTTTGGTAATCGAGTACTGCTGCTGCTGCGAGAGCGCGTGGCCGACGTTCGCCTGGTGGTACCCGCTGCCGAAGAGCACGCCCACGACGAAGATGATGACAACGCCCATGTAGACGTACATCTTGGGCAGCAGCATCCAGCCGTTCTCGGGGGCACTCTTCCTTCGCGTCGCGGCGGTCGGTAGCATCGTGTTGCGTGCGTGGCGTATTGAGCGTACGTGCGTTCTGCTTTCTCCAGTTGTGTGATCTGGACCCAAAAGTGGGGGAAATGGACCGCTCACTTCAGAAAGAGCAAGTCATTCGAACGTGAATGTGTTAGTAAACACTTAACTGATACGAGGGAACAAAACATTTTTTTTGTCCAGAACTTTCAAACTTCAACGTGGAGGGGATGAGCATCTTGCCACGCATCATTTCACGTCTCGCCTCACGAACCACGAGATCTTCATGAACACTTCATGCTGAAGTTCAGCATCTTGATTCCCAGCATCCATCAAATATACCAAGACAAGCTCTCATAATCTCAAGATGGGGAATGAGGACTTGGTCATGCTGTCAATAGACACACAAGCACACCACCAACACACAAGACCAGAGTTGAACAACAAAATGCAGGCATGGATTGACTCGTTAGACTACCAAAGCTAAAAGTCGAATACAGAGGACAACCTCTCTACATTTGCATCAAAGTGGACTGCACAGCAAAAAAACTAGCGACTGCCGCAAGCGCTTACTGGCCTGGGACAACAGCGGCGGTGACCTGGTCAAGAGGGATGTTCAGGAGACCGCGGCCGCCGTTGATGCTCTTGAAGAAGTCGCCGAACACGAGCGAAATGATCGCCATCAACTTCATCAAAATGTTGAGCGCTGGGCCAGAGGTATCCTTCAACGGGTCACCAACAGTGTCACCGATGACGGCGGCCTTGTGGATCGCGCTTCCCTTGCCCTGGACAATCAGCTTGCCCTCCTTGTCCTCAACCGACACACAACCCTTCTCAACGTACTTCTTGGCATTGTCCCAAGCACCACCGGTGTTGGACTGCGAAATGGCAAGCTGCACACCCGAGGTCAGCGCACCAACCAGAAGACCCGACACGGCGTGGACACCGAAGAAGGTACCCGCGACAATTGGCGAGAGCATCACAAGAAGTCCTGGTGGGATCATCTCACGGAGCGAGGCATCAGTCGAGATCTTGATGCAACGGGCGTGGTCTGGTGGGCCGTGGCCTGGAAGACCCTCAAGGAGACCTGGGATCGTCGCGAACTGGTGCTTCACTTCCTTCACCATCTCCATGGCAGCAACACCGACCGACTTCATGGTCATGGCGGTGAACCAGTATGGGAGCATGGCACCCATGAACAGACCCGCGAAGGTGATTGGCGACAGGATGTTGATGCTGGTCTCTTCAATACGGGTCACGAAACCACCGAAGAGAGCAAGCGACACCAGAGCGGCAGAGCCGATGGCGAAACCCTTGCCGATAGCAGCGGTGGTGTTACCAGCAGCGTCAAGCGCGTCGGTCTTGTCACGGACTTCAGCTGGGAGCTCAGCCATCTCGGCAATGCCGCCGGCGTTGTCACAGATTGGGCCGTACACATCGATGGCGAGGCACGTGGCGAGCGTTCCGAGGAAACCAAGGGCCGCAAGGGCAACACCGTACATGCCGGCGACCGAGAAACCAACGTACACGGCGACCGAGATGACCGTAATTGGGATGATGGCCGACTTGTAACCAAGAGCAAGACCGTAGATGATGTTGGTGGCGGCACCAGTCTCGCAAGCCTGGGCGACTTCACGCACTGGGCTGTAGCTGTGCGACGTGAAGTACTCCGTCACGAAACCGACGATGCAACCGCCCCACAGGCCGACGGCAACACAGTAGAAAGCCTTCAGTGGAGTCACCTTGTACACCACGCCGATCGTGAAGTTGGCTGGCAGCAACCAGAAAGCAACTGGCACGATGAAAGCGGTCATCAAAGCAGTGGACACGAAGATCTGCACCTTGAGCACAGTCTCGACATCCTTCTCCTTGCGCACTGGCCACACGTGAGTGGCGAGGAAGGTGGTGGCGGCGGACACGAAGATACCCGTGGCAGTGATCACAAGTGGGAAAAGCACAGCTGGCCAGCCCGCACCGATAATTTCTGGGCTCTGGGTCGAGATCACGAGGGTCGCGCACGTGGCTTCAGCGAGCGAACCGAAAAGGTCCGAGCCCATACCGGCGACATCACCAACGTTGTCACCGACATTGTCGGCAATGGTGGCTGGGTTGCGCGGGTCATCTTCTGGGATGTTCTCCACGACCTTGCCAGCAAGATCGGCACCGACATCAGCAGCCTTGGTGTAGATACCACCACCGACACGGCCAAACATCGCGATGGACGAACCACCGAGACCGTAGCCGGCAATAGCTTCGAAGAGCTGCTTGGAGTGGGTCGCAAGCGGGTACTGGGTCTCGAAAGCCTTGATCAGGACGAAGAGCACCAAGAGCGCGAGTGAGGTGAGACCGAAGCCCATGACACCACCGGCGCGGAACGCGGTGTTGAACGACTCCGACCAGCCGCGGGAGCCCTCCTTCATGGCCGACACCGTGGTGCGGGCGTTCGAGTAGACGGCGACCATCATGCCCATGTAGCCAGCAGCCATCGAGGTGAGACCACCGACGGCGAAAGCCGTGGCAGTCAGGACGCCGACGGTCCAGTCGAACTTCTGGTTCTCCTTGTTCACGTACGAGGTGAGCACCAAGATGACGCCACCGAACACGATGATGAAAGCAAAGCAGAGCGTGTACTCCGCCAGCAGGAACGCGCGCGCGCCTTCCTGGATCGCCGAGTAGATCTCAAAGAGACGGTCGGCGGTCTGGTGGCGCACGTCCGAGGACAGCAGCGAGTAACCGTCGCCGCGGCGGGTGACCTTGATCTTGGACACTTCCCAGAAGAGGTAGGCAGCAAAGAGCATGCCGAAGACGCTCGAAGCGACGATGAACGCGTACGCTTCCGTCGCGGTCGCCATGGTGCTGATGGATATTCTTGAAACGAGCCCGGTCGATGGATGCACGGACGAGGAAGCAAATTCCAGAATGGCGAGCCAAAAGAGGGGAAGTGGCGCGCGCACATTCTGCTCGCGGGCATTTGCTTTGCTTGCCCTTCAACTGCCGCAACCACAGATCTTTTTTGGCTCAGGATTTGCTTTTCAGCTTGGGCATTGTATACCATACAAACGCCAAGTGCATCTGGTTTACACACGCAAACCTGATTCTTCCTTGACCAGCATTTTGATGGGAAAAACCTTGGCTCCCACTTGAGGTTTTGAGGTGTTTCCAAGTTGAAGCAGGCAACGCCCGAGGTTTTTGTTTGTTTTTTTGGATTTTTTTCGAATGTTGTGCGCGGATTCGCCTGCAAAGTGAGTGAGCGAAAAGTGGGGCAAACGAGCTGCTGGCTTTTCTCTACAGAGTCGGGCTGCACGTGGGTCAAGATTGCGACCGTCGGCCTTGAGCGCGTGTGCACAGAGAAGCGATCGATCGCACAGGGGCAGGACAAGCAGGCATCAAGCAGGCATCAAGCAGGCATCAGCAGCAGCTGTGACTGTGACTGGCAATGGGCAACACGCCATCCAGCACAAGAACGAAAAGATCTTCTCGCGGCAAAAGCGTATCTTGCTTTGGACGACAAACGCCCTTGGGCACACATTCGAAGAACCGCAAGGACGGACCGATTGGATGGACCGATTGACTCTCTTTTTGTATTGCGAATCCAAGTGCGCGTTTGGTTGGATAGGGAGCGTTGAAAGTACCTACCGTGGTATAGATAAGGGTGGAAGAGCAGCTGCACCGAACGTTCCCGATCGTCGCGTGGTCCACGCCACGCTCTTGCTGGTGTGTGGCTTCAGAAAACGATGGGTGAACCGAACGGATGATGAATGCGCGCGCGTGAGCTTCCTGAAGTCCGACGGCCGGATTGGTCGACCTCCGTGCCGCTCAGATTGTCCCCAGGCGCGTGGCAATGCTGCAGTGCACCAGTGGACGATCGATTTCACTGGCGGGCAGCGCAAGAAAAAAGCACGCTGGAAACTGAAGATGAACAGGCGAGCTGAAGAGCGATGGCCTGGCATCATTGAAGCTTGCGTGTGTCCATGATGTGGACGATCGACGCGTTAAGATTTTCATTTTGGGCGTGCAGTTCTTCTGCTTGGAGCGCGTCATGGCTGTGTTTTCATGTTGTTGTTTTTTTCGAACGCGGTTGTCATCTTCATGATCAAATTGAGACCTCTCCTCATCAACAGAAAAGCCTTCGCAAACTTCAGAAGTTCAGGACCGTCATTTTGATTGTCAAGCGGGACAAGACAAGAGCGCGCTCCTCTTGCTGCTTTTGTGACAGGGAGCAAGCAAGACGAGTGTTTTGGTTTTCTGAGCGGGGATCATGTGTGGCTGTTTTGCTGGGACGAGTGCTTCAATGTGAACACGTCTGCAGTGCTCCAGCACAACACGTTGTAAACGCTCCGGCTCTGCATGAATCTGCAGATTCTGGTTACTGTAGGATCATTTTTCATTTTGTAAGATTATCGAGCTGTAGGAGCCGCATCTCTCAACGCCACTCCGTGGCAGGTGGGCATGACCGTTGCATGACCCTGCGGAACCTGCATTGGCGAGAGACTGAGAGACTGATACCATATCCGCGTATCAATTAGATGCTTTCTCATCGAGTTAAGATGCAACTACAGCATTGGGTATGCATATATCACCCACTTCAGAAGCCAAATCAACTCCATGTTGTTGATTTGGCTCATATTTGCAGTCCCAGAGTCCAACTGAAGCAAGCAAACCACAAAGTGGTTCCTCGATGCTTTATGCATTTTAAGAGGTTTACAAACATTCCTACAAAGGTGCAATTCTAGAGAACCAATATGCAATTGTTGAGAACTCAATGTTTCCGTTCTTTCCATTTTCAGCGCGCGCAAAATGCGGGAATGCGGTGACGACACGTGCAGTGCTCGCGACGAGTGCGAAACGACCACGTGCTTGTGAGCAGAGCACCACCGATTGCCAGATAGAGAGTCGATCTTGCTCATGCAGATAGTTCTTGTTGCCAGCTGGGTCGTTTTCCTTCCTCTTGTGAAGACGCCGCCGAGTCGAGCAAGTGTGAGGAGTCGGTGGTTTCGCACCGCAGCAGCTTTGACGAGCTTGACTGCTGAAGGAGAGTACTCTTCATGATCCAGAGCCGCCAGTATCAGTTTTCCAGAGCGTCGAACCAGTTGCTTGTGAGTGAGTGAGTGTGCACACGTTTGCGATCAGTCTTGTTGTCTTAGCGAATCATACAGCGAGAGTGTGTGAGCCAGAGAACGAGTCCGCGGGCGAGATAGAGAACAAGCAGATAGTAGAGGTGTCTTGAGCTGTGCTGACATCTACGTTGCTTCAAGTTGACATTCCTTAGTACTATTGCGGCTTCCAGCACGTCTCCAGCGGTGTAAAAGAAAGATACGACGACGACGACGACTTTGTCTTTTCTGCGATAGAAAGGTTCGAGCGCGATGGAGCTGGACCTCGACCTCGATCCGAATGAGAAGATCTTCGACGATGCGGAAGCGCGTCGAGAGCTGCATCGCCAGATGTCGCAGTTGAGTCCGCGGCGTTCGTCAGATGCATCGAATGCGACGACCACGCTTCCGTTCTACGAAGACATTTCTCCAAGCGTTGCCCTTGAGAGGCTCTTTGAATGGTTTCACAAATCGGCAGTAAGAGGAAATTCGGTGATTGACAGTGATGACGAGAAGATTAGTCGCGAGGAGTTCAACCAGCTTCGCAAGTGTGCGGGCAAACAGCCTGTGACTGAACGAGAGTGGAAGAGAGCGCTAGAGGAGCTGGGTGCTGCAGAAACAGAAGAATTCGTCGCGAGGAGAGATTTCAAGGCGCTCTTCGGACCACCTCCGTTCTTCGGTAGCCCGACCGTGCAGGGAATCGTCCGAGAAGTGATGAAAACCGAGGAGTTTGTTCACTTCGCACAAATCCTGGCGTCACGATTTGGAGCGGAGAGTGCGGACTCGTCGTCCGGCTTTTCTGGCTCGGAGAAAGTTGTGGGGCTGGAGCAAGTACAAGATATGCAGCGAGCGTGCTGTGCTGACATGGTACTCGAGCAAGTGGAGTGGATTGAGCTATGCAAGAAACTACTTCTTCCGGAGACCACCCAGCACTTCACCTGGATGCAGTTTGCTGAGGCGCTCTCTGTCAACATCAAGAACAAACGCATTTGCTCTCCTCACGCAGATCCAGCAGCGATTGTGTACGCAGTCTTGGCGAACGACAAGGTGCTGGCAACGATAAAGGACGCTGACGACGATCAGGTATCCCAGAAGGCGTTTACGAATTTGCTTCGAGTGCAACGCGAAAAAGTCGACGATGAAGTGTGGCTGAATCTGCTGCAAAACATGCAGACCACATACAACTATCGACAGGAGCGGCGCGGACGGAAAAACTCCTTCACTGAAGCAGAAGCGAAAGACGATGCAGATGGTCATGGTCACGAGCAACCGCTTGTCATTGTTCGCAACACCCGGAACCAAGTGCTCTCGTACGAGATTGTGTTTGACGAGCACGGTGATATCGGGTTGGATCTGCAGTCGGACTTTTTTGGTCAGTGCTTGACAGTTGCTGAAATTAATGGTCAAGCTGCGCGCCATCCGATTATCCAGAAACATGACATTGTGGCTGCCGTGAACGGAGTGAATCTGACCAACGAGACGATGGCTGTGAATAAAGATGAGGAGCAAAAACGAGTCGCCTTTGCGAAGGGGCTACTCAACGCCAATGATGTCCGAAGAGTCACTTTCCACCGGCAAGAATCGTACTATCAGTACAACGCAGACGAGAAAACGCTACATCTGTGTCTGAAGACCATCGAGCAAATCCCTCCAGATGGCAAATTCCAGATCCAGATTCCTCCCGGATCGTCGTGGAAACCATCTTCAAGCGATGAAGGTAGTTCGTTGAAAGTTGAATTCGAGATTCCAAAGCATCGGGACTTTGAGCAAGCGGTGGTGTCATGGAATGAATCATTGCAGAGTATTGAGATCGATCTGGACGGAGAGACCGGCATTGCGAAGAGCTCGACAGTGGTGATCAAAGTGTCGGGCATCGATTGCGGTGACGAGGTCGTACTTGGACCTTGTGAGGTGACAGACGGGGAAGTTCAGGTCTCTGAAGGTGAAAGCCTGTTTGCGTGCTCTATTATCCTGTACTCGAACTGGAGCTATCGTGAGAGCACGTTGGGCAACCCGCTTCGAGATCGTGTACGACGTGCCGATGACGAGTATTTCGATTCATCGTTGAAGCCGCTCAGTAGAAATTTTCGTGCTGGAGAATCTGGTCTGACTCTGGGAAGCGACTTTTTTGGGCAGTGTACTGTTGTGACGGCTGTGAAGCGAATGTCTACAGCTGAAGAACAAGAGGTGAGTGAGCACGATATTCTTGCATCGATCACCTCTCTCGGCGGGAACGATGGAAAGACTTTCAATCAGCTGAATTGCATTAAGCCGTTCGCGTTGAGTAAGCGCCATGCTGAGGCGCATGTCAACGAAGTGAGGAAGCAGCTTACAGCTTGCCACAAATCCGGTCATCCGTACCGTCTCGAGTTTCTGAGGCTGAACTCGTTTTTCTTCCACGAGAATGGTCAGACGATTTTCACATTCCAACCCTTGGTGTCACTTCGTGAGAATACGTCGCTGGTGATCAAGATGCCGAACACCAAGTGGCATGCATCTGGTCCATTAAGTGCAAGCATTCTGGACCCGACGGGGATTAAAATCCGTGAAGTTGTGTGGGACTCGCAGCAGCATTCGGTCCACTTGAAGCTCGATAACTGCTCGATTCCCGAGCCAAACTCTGTCGTTGTCGAGATTCACGGCATAGCGCCTCCGTCGAAGGAGAAAATGTGGACGCTTGTTGGGGATGGGAAGGCGTCAAACTGTGCTGGGCCGAGCGAGGTCGTCGGCGTTTACGCAGGAGATGGTGGAAGCGCACCTGAGATGGAGTTTGTTCTCCACGAGCATTGGCACTCCTTCATTGTTGGCCACCAGGGCATCGAATCATCGAAAGTCAACGAAACGCTGAAAAAGTTCAAGACGAGTCCGGCGTCGCTGTGGGAAGTGCTGGAGTACACAAGCTTGCTGTTTGAGATGTGCAAATTGAAGGATTCCGAGAACATGTCGTTCTCAGATTTGAACAAGCTCATCGGGCTGGTATGCGGTGATGGAGAGACGATGTCTCTGTCGCAGTGGAACACATTGTGCCGAAATCTTGGCGCAAAGCCGCTCGTCGGGCTCACGAGACGCCAATTTGCTTGCTGCTGGAACGAAGTGACGGGGCTAAGCAAGCACAACGCAAAGGAGATCTTCGTGCGCATTGAGACAGCTAGGAAGCTCTACGCTGAAATCCTGCAGATCTTTCAGGAGGACGAAGATGAAGATGTGATCACGAAAGAAACGATTGCGAAACTGGCCAAGATCGGCGGCTTTTCAGCAAATATGACGAAGAAAGCGTTCGACACACTGGACGAAGAGAATCGACTCGGATGGGATTGCGATCTCTTTTCCCAGATTGTCTGCGGTGCGAATCGTGGCTTTCGATTTGAAGACAATGCGTCGAGTCTGTGGATCAAAATCCATTTCGCGAAGAAACTGTTCAGCGACTTCAGCACCAAGAACAAGATGAAAAAGAAGAACTTTGTCGATCTACTCGCAGCAGCCAAAGTGACGAAACCGAAGCTGACTAGTGATCTGTGGTCTGAAATTTGCGATAGCGTGGGACTCGACGAGACAAGCGGGTTCAACTTGGGGGAGTTCCTCGAAGTCTACTCTGGCAATCTGCTCGGCTCCCGCCATCCTCTTGCTGATTACTATCGAATCGAAACCTTTAAGTTGCTTCCAGAGCGTCGTGCGAAGAACCAAGAGGCTAGCAAGGAGGCAGCGCTGAACGTTGCTCCTGAGAAGATCAACGTGAAAGATATCGCGGCGAAAGCTTTAGACGATATTGCCAGTACTGACGAAGTCTTCCAGGAACTCTTGGACCAAGGCTTGCAGTTTAGCAAGCTTGAAGCTGTCGAGGAGCGTGATGTGACCAAAGAGTTTGCTTTCGAAAGTGAACTCGCAGGGAAGCAACGTTCCAGATCGAAGGGGTTTCTGCACTTGCAGATTGGAAGTATCTCCGAGCTGGCTGACCGCCTTATCAACACTAACACGCAATTCAACAAGGACGGAAAAGAGCCCGAAGAACTGTACGCGATGTTCGAGATCACTGATGCTGAAGGATTGCAAGACAGGATGCCCAAGCCGCCGAAAAAGAATCCATGCAAAACGATCAAGGAAAACTTGTTTGGGAGCAAAGATGCAGACGCTGACTACTATGTGGTTGAGCACGATGAGGTGTGGGACGATGGAGCGACGCAAGTGCTGATGAGGGAAATGCACGAGGCGGAGAAGCTGCTGAAAACCTGCACGCCTCATACCCCAGACTATGACGCAACTTTCGCCAAGCTGTCCGTGTTGATGAAACGCCTCACTCCCACTGATCCAGAGGTGGTAGGAGACGATGCGTTCGATGGGCGTATCTTCTCCAGTGTTACACTGCGAGATCCGTCTCCTGATGCGATTGTCCGCTTCCCAGACGACCAATTTCGTCTGTACGTGAACATGGACGACGGAAGTCCACAGAAGCTGCTCGTGTGCAAGTTATTCAAGCGCATCGGATCAGAAAAGAGTCGCTTTCAACTGGAGCTGGGGTATGCTATCGATGCGCAAAAGAAGGCGGAGACGACTTACACCATTCTGAAAGATTTGGTCGAACAGCAGAAACAGCGCCTTCGTCACGTCGTTGCTGTCAGTCATGCGACTGGTAAGGACGCTGCGGATGACAGTGATGTGTGGACGGATCTGTCGAAACTCAGGCAGAAGCGCCAAGATCTACTGGAGTTCGAAGCAGAGCTTGGGAAGCGAAACCAAGACTTACTCGAAGCGCAGCAGAAATTGGATGCAGCTTTGCGGCTTGAAGAAGCGACTGAGCAGAATAGAAACAACCAGAATCAAGAGACGCCAACCGACGCGATGGCGCCTGGAATTGACTCGCAGAAACCAGCAATACTTGGAGAAGGTGTCATTGTGCCCGATCCAATGAAAGTAAAACTGATTGGGCTGGCGTTTTTCGACGTGGAAGAGCTCTTGCATGTTCTTCACGACGACAAGGAGTTCGCAGATGATGTGGCTACGTTCACGACGGAAAAACTCAAAGACGTCGGAGTGCTGCTTCTCAAGTTTGAGTACAAGTGTACACTTCTGCAGCAAGAGACACCTTATGCTTCTCTTCCTAGTATCACAATTGCTATGTCGAGCAATGACGAAACCTCCGTTGTCGAGAAAATCCGAGAGGAGCATGCGTTCGAGTACCCGCCCCATTCGCACCTGGAGCTGCAATGGAAAACAAATGGATTGAAGATGGGAGATCGGTTGTGTTTGGTGCGAGAAGAAGACAACTTTAAGCTGAGTATGCCGTATTTTCTCGTTCTCTGGAAGGCCGTGGATGATGGCAACAAGAAAAACACCAAAGGTGGCGAGGATGAGAATGCGGACGACGAACATTGCGAATGGTGGGTCCCAGAGATCCTGAAGAAGATGTACTCTGTTCCTGGAGAGAAACTCGTCAGCACAGATCCGTCAAAGTCGCATGGATGTCTTCAGCTGCCTTCATCAATTGGTTTGAGTTTACCTCCTGGCACCTACAAGGTGTATTTGATTCGAAATGAATCAGATGGGAACGGCAACAACTACCGAACAGTCCTCGGAAAGACGGCATCGCTTGCAGTTCTTCCAGGTGTCAACAGTGTGCACACCTCGTTCGGAACCACCCCTTTGATTGACGTGAAGCCGCTTTTCGCGTCTCTCCAAGTGTTTAGAGAAGACGACCGATCCGTCGTCGCCGATGCTTTGGCGAATAAAGATGGCTTCAATGATCCAGACTACCTTGCCCGGATTGAGTTGGAGCAGGAAATTGAAGTGATAAGGCGTGAGATCAAAGCTAGCGAAGCGACCTACGAAAAAGTGAAGCATAAGAAAGATGGCAAAGTGGTGGAGCAGAAGATCGCACAGCACAAAGCGATTTTGGAGGAGCTTCTCGAGCAAATGAAGCGTTTACAGGACAAAGAAGTGACAGCTCTCCAGAATGCCGCCAACGCGCCTGGGGTCGCATCTCAACCCGCTGTATCGGGAGTACAGAGATCCCAAGCTCACACGGTGTTTTCAAGCCAACAGGAAGTAGTGCTGTCGTATCGTTTTAATGGCGGTGCTCCCTCGGCACAGGATCGAATCGTCTTTCTTCCAGTTGATGTTGTTCGGATTTCTGATAACCTACGGTCGACAATCCTCGGAAAGCTTCAAGGGAACAACTCGCAGCAAGTCGACGTGATCCGAGAAACGATGGAGCGAGAGCTGATTGAGGTTCAACAGTTCTTTGAGTTAAAGTTCTCACTTCGGGGTATCCGCAACATTTTCAACCGAAAAGTGAAGCTGCTCTTTGGATGTGGTGGCCGAACCGGACCAGAAAGCAAGAGCGACACCTTCAGGGCAATCACTGGAACAAGCGACGGGTCGTTCGTCTGGGATGAATGCATAAGCGCGTTTAGTTCGGCGCCACCAATTGCGAAAAAGAACTTTTCTTTCATTATTCGCGATCTGCTGGACGAAATCGGTGCTCGGAAAACCCAGCTAGGACTGACAAATGTTGCTACCGGAGGTGGGAAGAGTAAACTCTCAAAGCTCAATTCGCTCATGAAGTTGGGGATGGAAGTGCCAGTACCAGTCAACTCAGCTGAAGAAGACTCGATGGCCAAATCAAGTTCGAAGAATGTTGTCATCGGAGAGTGCAAAACTTTGCTAGGAAATCGCTTTCGTCAGGGCGGCTTCTATGTCGCCAAGTATGTGCGTCGCACTGGTGAAGAAGGAGCAAGTGACGAGAGCATTTTGAGCTGTGCTGGGGAGATTTGTCGATTTGGACCGTTCTACATCGAGCCGGCGCGTTTCTCCTGCTCGCCGTCCCAGATGTATTTCTATATCACCAAGCTCTTCGTGAAGTATGTGATGTCGGGCGAAGGCGTCCTTGTTCTCAAAATTGTCGGGAATGCGCTGGTGTCGTTCGTCAAGTACTTTCTGGCAGTGATCAGTTTGTCGTTCAACATCTCGGTGTTGGCAGGAAATTTCAACATTATTGGCAAGCTTGACCATACTCGGATCGACCAGATTCTTGACAGCTTCAAAGCGAGACTCTCAAGCTTCTACGGGCCGATCGAAGTGACATTGCATGAGATCTACACGTTCTTCAATGGCTACATCGCGAAACTCATGGAGAAGATGAATATTCTGGAGATCGCTGGTGAGTGCGTGTCTGGTTTCTTCCTCTATTATGTCTTGGCGCTACTGTTCGCTGCCACTTTCGTGGTGTATGTCGTCGTGCAAGAGGATTTGTTGCTAAAAATCCAGAAGATCCACACGTACTTGCCGATCAATCCTGGCAAGTCGTTGCTTGCGTTCCTGGAGCAAGTTGGCGCGCTACTCGTGATCCCGCTGTATTTGACGATCAAGTCCTGCGTGCTGTTTATCTCGGGGCAGTGGGAGTATTTCTACAAGCACTTACAAGGCAAGGAAGGACTCGCTGAGTTCAATCTGCACTTGACGTATCCGCACAACGAGTGCGACCCAGAGCTTGCAAAGATAAACTACGGATTTGGCATCGCGGGGTTGATCCTGATCGTGACTTTCCTGTTCGTGTGCCTGCCGCTCCTGCTCCTGGATCTCTATAGCTGGGTACCATTGTCTGAGCTTGAAGAGCGGGAGAAACTGACGAAGATCGCGCACAGCTTCGATCGCACTGATATCAAAGCCGCCGTCCACAGCAACGCCAATCTGACCGAGTGCAGACCTCGCAAGTGCCCTGCATGGTGTGCACGACTCTGGAAGTTCCAAACGTACTACAACGATTACATGAATCTACCATCTCGCCAGTTGGTGAAAAAATACGGCATTTTGGGTTTGCTGTGGATGGTCATCTATATCTACATGAACCTGATGTTGCAGTCGATGGGGCGGTCTTTGGGCGTGCTGATCGGGTGGAGAAGAAGCCACCCGTACATGTACAAGAATGCGTTGTACCAGCCGAATTCCAGATGGAAGTGCTACGATCGCTTCTGCCTGCGCTTCAATTTTGCGTGGAAGATCCAGTACATCAAAGACAAGATTGTGATGCCGTTCGTCAACGTTGTGCTCGTGACTTTAGGACTCTGGGGCGAAAACCAGTGGAAGGAGTACAACGTCGAAGAGCGGGCGAACAACTGCTACATCATGGAGCCGAGCGGCGAAATCAAGCAGCTGCAGATGATGTCATTGCATGGGAAGATCACAAGTCTCTTTTGGCTGTGCATCCCGAAGACTATGGTGTTGGCGTACCTAGCAGAGGTCCTGAATCGCGGTCCGGTCTTCAGCTATTTCTTGAATAAGCAGTTTTTGCAGGCGGATATCCCCGAATCGGAGCGCGAGCGGGACCCCGTGTGGCGTTACCTCTCGGTTTTCAGCTTTGCGGGCGAAGAGGACGTCGTCTATCTTTCCGACACGCGCTTTTACAGCACCGTCCTCAAGTGGGGGAGTTCTCTAGTGGAGATCATTACCTTGCTGATGGTGTACCCCGACGGTCACCAAAACCGAGCTTTTTTGTTTGGTGTCGCCTTAATCTCAGCGACCGTTTCTCCGCTCCTCGAATTCAATGAGCAAGTAATCAAAGCGTACGTGGACTACAAGGAGACAGTCGAGAACTTTGCTTCGTCGAACGAATGCTTTTCGAAAGCGAAAAAAGGAGTAAACATGCTCAAGGAGGCAAAGGACACTCTGGACAACGCTCCAAAAATTGCCGTCAACTTGAGAGCAGGAAAAAACAATACCGCAGGGAACCCACCTACAGTAGCAAGCAGCAGTCCTCCTCCAGCAGCAGGTGCTCCAGTCGTCGGGAGCGCACCGGAAAACACCAACCCTCCCACAGCAGCAGCAGCTGCAGTTAGTGCATCAGAAAACAGCACTCTTCCCACAACAACAGGTGCCCCAGTCGCAGGTAGTCCACCAGCTCCGAAGCCAACATCAACCCCAGCAACAAACACAGCGATCTCATCAGTTGCAGCGGCTACCCCAGCCATAGTTCACTTTGGTGGCGATGATGAATGGGGTGTTGGAGAAGAGCTGGATGATCTAGTCAATGATACTGAAGATCTAGTCGGAGATGAACTTGAAAATTTCGTGGGCAAGGATGGTGCTGCTGCTTTGCTCGTTGCAGCAGGGGTCGGCAAGTCAAAGAAGCAACTGATTCTGCTGAACGCAATGCCAGAGGTCAGCTACGTCGTTCTCACGGATGCTCTTGACCCGGGCGAGGGAGAAATCACTGTCAACTGGCAGATCAATGCAAGGCAGCGATTCCACGCGCTAGACGCGATTGGTATGTTCCCTGCACGCGAAGCGGGGGATTTCAGAATCCGAACCATGGAAGATTGTATTTGCTATCGTCTGCTGAAGCACAGGGGAGTCGAGCCGTTTGGATGGAAGCCGGACAATCGAAGCGATGAGGACTTTGAGCACGAAGTGATCGTTCGCCAGGCAAAGTCTCTTCGTGACCGCACTGAGATAGATATCAAGGATATTACAAATCCAATCTACACCGTGGACGGGGAGCGATCAGAAGAGAAGGCTACAGAACACGATGTGATGCTGAAGCTCGCAGATATCAAGATGGACACGATGATGAATTCGCCCAAGCTGAAGCCTTACAAGAAGAAGATGAGCGACATGCTGGAAGAGGAGGTTCAGGAAAAAAACCTCCACGCCGTGGTACGTGAATGGAAACAACTGCATGTTGTAATGATGGATTACCAGTTAAGACTGACCAGTAATGTTTTCTATGTAGTCACGACGGGCGACTCGAATGCTGAGCAACAACGGGGCTCTAAGCACTGAAGAAGCGGCAAAGAAAGCACGCAAGGTGAGACTGCTTTATTGTCTATTATGTGGTATTGGCACGACGAGTTTTTACATCGAACCTTTGTCTTTCTTTTGATGAGCAGGTTGTCTCCGGCCAGATCCAGTTCCGACCAGCGAACAGCAACACAGAGTCCGACGAGGATCCAGGATTCGAGAATTTCGTCTATGGGAACAATGCTGGCATCTACCAGTCCAAGTACGGTCTCCAGAAGTACGAGTTTTGCTACCTTCGACACGCAGACGTGGAAGCAAAGGTCGTAGGTCTGAGTGGCGACAAGGCGAAAGCAAATAGTGGGCCGAATATGACGCCGATAGGAGAGCAGTCCAAGAACTACGAGATTCTCGACCGCTTCTGCTCCAACGCAGTCTCGATTGGCACGTTCAACATTTTCATGAACCTCACGTGCGACATCCCGATGGTCGGTGCGAACGAGACCGTGAACCTGTCGTGGATCATCTACGGCGTTCCGTACAGCATCCTGTCGAACTCGAAGAGTCGAAACTGTGTGGGGTTCTACAAAGTCGAGGGCTCAGGCGGGTGCTCCAAGATCGAGATCATCCCAACGTCAGCGTACCTGGAAGTCGACGACAACGAGCCGTGCCCTGGACGGATGCTGGCAACCGCGCCGAAAGAACCCGGGGTCTACGAGATCCGGTTCCTGTTCAACTTCTTCAAGGAAGCGAAACTGCATCGCCAGTGCCAGGTGTTTGGAGATCTGGAAGATCAGATGCAGCATCTGCGAATTCGCTCGTTCTACGAAAAGCGGTCACTAACAGACGAGATTCGAAAGTTTGCTGTCCAAGAGCCGAGGTCGTGGGGGATTGCTCGTATGAACACTTTCGCGTGGCTCAAGTCGATGCTGCTCAGCGCTCTCCGAGAACCTGTGAAAGATTCCATCATGGAGTCAACGAGTGAATACGGAGCGTTCCTGTATGGTCGCCTGAAATCGAAGCTTACGAAGGGAATGGAGAGCAACTCAAAGGTTTACCAGAAGCGAATTCGAAAGATGATCGCCCCGCTGTACCTGAACGGCTTCATGACTGTTCTTCAGGCAGCGCTGGCGTCCAATTCGCAAATGAATGACCAGCTCGCATCAGTCGTCTTCATGTCTCCGACCGACGATGATTTGAAGAAGAAAGGTCTAGATCCCTCGCGGGACTCGCTGCTACTCCCATCAGATAAGGAGCTCATGATCTATGGACCAGCTGGCTTCCGTCTCTTGTCGAAGAATTATTTGAATCAGCGGTCGCTCTGTGGATACCACGACTTTGTCGACGATATCGTGCTGAACCAGACGCAGCTGCTGCAATCTGTGAATCAAGTGATGAAGAACCTGTCGAGCAGTTGCGTGGCGCTGTACGAGTCTGCAATCAGGAAAGCGGTGAAGGAGATGATGGAGGAAGCCAAGCGTCTCGGAAAGGAGAATGTGATGCAAGGTATCGACGCGATCCTCATTGATCTGTGCAGAAATCACATCCAGAGTATCGTCCGCGCCTTTGTGGAGACCGACTGCCGAACTGGGATGCGATGGAAAGGACCACCTAAGGGAACGCAGGAGCGACTCGCTGCTCTTCGCCGAGGCTCCATCCAAGCGAATACCGCGATTCCAGTGGACCACTTCGCGCCTACTATACCGGGTGGGTGCGCACCAGTTACCCGTCAGCATATAGCAGTGAGAAGATGGATTCGCCCGCGATTGGAGCGGAAAATTGTCGTCATCATCAGGCAGCGTCACGCTCGGTTGCTCAGTGGGAACTTTGCCATTCTGATGCAAATAGTCCCGTCATGCTTTGGCCAGAGCCTCTCGCTGGTCGGGAACCCGTTCCCAGCCTACCGCTCGGATAACACGCCATCTGCACTCTACTTCCTGGAAGAGAACAAAAATGCCGGTCAAAATAGCTCGATCTTGAATCAGCCGAGAGATGAAAAACAGGACGAAGTGCGAGAAGAAGAGGAACCAGCTGAAGAAGAGAAAGAAGAGAACAAGCAAGGTGTGGAAGGAAATGCTGGCGACAATGACGACAATGACGACAATAACGACAATGACGACAATGACGGTGACAAGGACCAGGGGGAAGACGATCCGATGGACGAGAGTCCCGATGAAATCGACGGGGATTCGTGAAGCGGAGTGCGTAAAGATGACGATAAAGAAGCGACAGAGTGGTGAGAATGCGTTGCATTTGTGTACATATGAGTTATCTGCGTGCTTCTCTTTTCGATGGATGAATACATAGTATGCATGTTTAACCAACTTCGGGTACAATGGCAACCAGCTTGTCGACTTGGCTTCAATTTCTCCTTTACAGTTCTTCTCGAATTCGGCGAAGCGCTCTTTGTGGGGGTTTAGGGAAGCAGTGGTTGGTGCGTGGCGATCGCGAACTAGAGAGGAATTCAACCACTCGCTCTGGATCTATGACTGCGAGAACACAACGGGTTGCTGTAATGGGTTTGGTTTGTGAGAAGCAAACAAACTGAGCAATGCGTTGAGCTGCATCCAGGCTTGCATTCGCATCAGACTCGAGTGAACTGAGTCACTAGCAGCAGGAGAACACACTGAAGAGCTGCTCCAGTGGGATTTCGCTTCCCTGTGGCAAGACCTCATAGGCTTCTCTTCTTTCGTCCACCTGCTCGGCAGCGACAAGACCGGCTTTGCTGGTTGGCCAGGACGATGTGCAAAAGGTGTGTGAACTGATCCTTGAAAAGGAGGATAGCGACTGCCGCTCATATCCATAATGAAACAGTGCACCAATAAATTCTTTTCTTTTTGATAAACCACTGATCAATTCGGTTAACCAGGCAATACATTTCTCAAGACAAACGCCAAATTATATTTTGGCGAATGATGTTACAGTCCGCGACAATGGTCCGTGAACAAGGTTGATTCTTCTCCAATCGGAATCAATTTTTCGTCTTTTCTGACGAGGTAAAGACACAATTGTAGCCAATAAAGAGATCAATACGTTACCGAAACAACGAAGAAAAAACTCC